>JARQOD010002457.1:0-77590 GCA_033576555.1 Oophaga sylvatica
TTGTCTCCAATCCCCTTCCTAACCTGCTCAACACTAACTCCCTTAACTCCTCCCACCAAAAATTTCCAAGGGGAACACCCCTAAATCGGTTTTGTTGGAGCTCCCCTTTCTGGCTGGAGAGGGAAGGTCACGTGGAAAAACCGAACTCCTGGGTGCCACATTCCCCCCTAGTACAATTCAGTACCCCGGACTGCAGAAAAATAAAAGAGAACATTCAAACTTTTACAAGATTTTAAACAACAAATTATAATTTTTGGCGAAGTCTTGAAAGGGGTGTCCTTTTCACTTTACAAAGTCAATATGAGGCCCCCCCAAAAACCCTCAAGTAGGACTTGGGCGGGCTACAAGGCATGGGGGTCCCTTTTGGCCCCACACTTCACCACCCGACGGTTTTTTCCTCTGGATCATTATTTTCTAACTATTTCCAAGCATTGTCCTGGTCACTACCCAGTGCCCAAAATCCCCCATATAATAAGTGAACAAATGCTCAAAAGTTCATACGCAATTTTTGTGGCAAATTTTAAGGGGTTGCAGTTAAAAATTTTTTAAACTTATTTACATTTCCTATGTATACAGTTACTTAAGCGGAACCTCATGGGTTAGGCCTTTGGTAGTACAGATGGCCCTACTCACTGGTTTGGTGACCTATCAGATTCACTTGCAACTAGCCGGTAAAAGCCCCTCTCTATTGGCTACGTTCGGTGACTCTAGTAGACAGTATCCTGATTTCTACAATACTTCTCACTGTGGGATGACAGTTTCCCCCGGTACGGGGGCAGATTTCACTTCCACCAATGTGACTTCTGTCACTTGAGTTGGGATCTTCAGGCTGGATTGAATCGCTTTTCTTTCTGGCTATAGTTGGGGAAAGGCAAACGGGCACACATGGCTTATTCACCTTGTCCAATCTGAAGGGAATCGCCAAGTACAGTGCGGTTTTCTTCGACTTTTGCCCTGACTGAGGAATTCTTTGTTTTAAGTTTCCTTTTTGTTGGCAGGGATGGTTTTAGGTGATCTCTTGACACGCAGCAAGTTTTCCCCCTCCGCTGATAAGGCACCCCTTTTGGATTTAAAGTTTGAAGGCTGACGGGGTTGGTTCAGCTTCCCATGATCATCAATTTGTGTACTCGCTCTTTTTTTGGTCCCTTTTTCCCCGGGCCGGGGAACTGGGGGGCCGGCTGTTGAGTTTCTTTCTTCCTTCTGTCTTGTAGACAAACTCTTCTTCACCATTCTGCACTTTGGGGTACTTGGCCCCGCCGTTCCCCAATCTGCATCTGGTGATGTCATCGGGTCAGGACTCCCATTCCAAGGCAATTGTAATTCCCAGGTTTTTTTTTCATTAGTAGGCCGGTGTCAGTTGGGGAATTCAGGGGAATGGTTGTAAGATCCCCAATGGGGCCTTTTCGGCCCCCAATTTATTTCTTCCAGGGCAAGTCTCAAGAGGTCAACCCCTTTTGGTTCTTTTCTCACACATTTTTGTCTGTGGAGACACGGCGTTGTCCTGATTTTCTTGAACCCCGTACATGTTAAGAACTCCTGGAAATTCTGTTAAAAAGGCTGGCCTTGGTCGTAAGCACTCGCTCGGGTAACCTGGCGGTCGAAAAAATGTTGTTAAACTTTTGCCGCTGTCTTTGCGTTGGTCCTTGACGGGCCGACTACCGGAACCTTGAGTAAGGTCAGCGATGTCAGGCATAACATAGCCTGAAACGGTTGGGGTACTTCACGATCGGGGGACCAATTAAACGGCGTTTGGTGATTATTTGGTGAAGGGCTCGCTGGTGTTACGACCCTTTCCCTGCGCAAGTTGCATGGTCCACACTTGGGGCCCCCAACTTCAATGGCCCCTTTCCCATACCAACCCCCTATATTTCTCTGAAGGGGGGCCCCAACTTCTTCCATCCGAAGTGTCCTGCTCCATTGTGGTATGCTTCCAGGACCATTGATGCATCCTGCCCCGGGGGACCACCTGCCGACCATTTTTGGAAAAGAAAGACAAAAAACCTGATGGAACCCCAGACTAAAAATTAACTAGGGCAAACCAAAAAAGGGCTACCCCCCCTGTAAAACATACAAAAAGGTGCACTCAACATCTAAAAAGCAAAAAAGAAACATGAAATTTTTTAAAAGCAAAAAGGCTTTGGGGGAAAGGAAAAAAATTTAGACGTTAGTATAAACATTTGGGGCCCAAAATTTTTTAAAGCCACCAACCATCGCAAGGTGGTCTCAATTCTGGGAGTCCCTGACCTAATGTGAACATACCCTATTAGGCTGATATCTGAATTTTTTGGGTGAATATGCACCTCTTCAGTAAACCCTTTTTTGGGGGAAAAAGGGACCGGTTAATTTTAAAAACCCCACCTGGGGGCGGAGTGCTCGGTCAGAAAAAAACATTAAAAAAAAAAAAAACCTGACGGCCTTTTCCCGATAAGTGAACTGGTGAAACCCCAAAGGGGCTACCCCCATGTAAAACATACAAAAAGGCTGCACCAAAACATACAAAGCATGAAATATAGAAAACAAATTTTGAATAAAATATGGTTTGGAGTATAAGGAAAAATTTGAGACCTTAGTATAAACATTTGGGGGCCCAAAAAAATTTTTAAAACCCCCCAACCTCGCAAGGGGTCCCAAAATTCGGTGAGTCCTCCCAAAAAGTGAACATACCTCTATTAGGCTGATATTTTTTGGGGAAAAATGACCTCTGTCAGTAATGCTGCTTTTTTGGGGGAAAGTGGGGCCTTGTCATGTTGCATTGCCCGAAGATCGTGCGGTTGCACTTCTGACTTTCACAGCTGAGTTGCTGTTTCTTTGTTTTTGGCATTTTTGGGGTTTAAATTTGTCTGTGCTCAGTTCTGGACGGGGGGCAGGGTTTTCCCCCGCTGCAATTAATTATTTGTTGAGGGGGTTTTCCCTTTTAAAACTCTGGGGTCTGTTTTGGATTGCCAGTGAAATTCTTACAGACCACAGATTTTTGTACTTATAGACTTAAGTTAAGAGCTCCTTAGTTTTTTTAAATCACCTTGCTTAGATTTAAATTCCCCCGATATTTTTTTCCTTTCTGTGTTTGAGGTGTATGCAAGTCTGTGTTTTCTAGTCTGTCTTTTATTGCTAATCTGTTATTTTTGCAAGATCAGCCAAATCCCTTTTTTGGTAATCAGAAACCTTCTTAGGACTGTTACGGGGTTTTTGGGGAGATGGAGACGGTTAGGCGGAGATTGACCTCTGACCATTTTCATACCCCCCAAGGTGGGGATTAGTTAGGCCCCCTTTTGGGAGGTTAGACCCCGGTCCTCTTTTTTCCGTGACAGGTATAAGTCCTCAAGTTAATTGTTTTTAAGGGGTACGTTCAGGAAATCTATTCTATATTTACTGTGATTTGCTAATCTATTTTTGTATAGAGTGTTTTTCTTTTAAGAAAAGTTTACTTACATATACCTATCATAAACCCCGTGACATTTTCACGGCCAAAAAAATTATCCCGTTCCCCATGGATCCAGTCCCCCAGCGGGTCTGCATTGGGGGGGGATTCCCCATGGAGCGACGGAATTAATCCAAATTTTGTCCCCCTCGGAAAAACCCCAATTTAACCTAAAGTGCCCCCCGGGGCGGGGTTATGGTGGCGAACAAATTTTTTCCCCTTAGGGAAAGTAAATTGTATTTTGGGGTTTGGGCCCGATCACAGGAGTGAAGAAAAAAGGGGGGGGAATTTATCCGCTCCTACAAGGGGACCCCCATCTGGGCTTTTTCCCTTCTCCGGACCCCCGGGGCCCAGTATAATCGTTTTTTTTCTGCCCTGGGTTTGGTATATGATGCCCCCAACGGGCTCCTTGCTGGAAAAATTTTGTAAGATACAGCAGGGAGATCGTCCGGGGAGGAAATTTTTTTTGGGTTCCGTAGAGGGGGCCACAGTACTCAGGAATGACCCAGCTCTTAGGCCCCCGTTTTGTCATGGGCTTCTGACAAATTAAAGACTTTTTGGTCAGTATGATTCTCCTCCATCACGGGGGGTGCTATGGCCCTGGCTACCCCTACTTGAGGGGTCGGGAGAGGTCGATAACCCCCCCCCTGTTTTACTCCACCTACTCAAAATCCCTTTTTTTGGGGTTTCCCCCCTTTCTGTTCGGGGAGCCTATGCAGTTGGGGGGACATTTTGTGGGAGGGGTTTGGGGGTACGCCGAGGACTAGAAGGTGTTTTTTCGGGGGAAAAGGGAATTTTTTTGGGGGGGTGCCCCTCCCTGCCTTTTGAGCAAGAAGTCGCCGGAAAAGTTAACCCCCGTTGGTGGGGACAAACCTGGGATATTTTTGTCCCCTAGTTTTTCTCGTTCCTTTTACCAGTGGAGTGGGGGTTGGACGAGAGGGGGGGTTTTTTTGTTCTTTTGATAGTGGGGGGGCAATCTGGTTGACCTCTTTTTGCTCGGCTCAAGGTATGCATCTGAGGTATTGGTCAAACCGATCCCTATATTTTCCATTGACCCAGGCCTCTCGGCAAGGTACTTTGTTCTGAGGTTCAAACATTACCTTTTCGGTAGGGCAAACAAGGGAACTTAATCGATTACTGTTCGAATCCGTATCCACTCCCTCTGATTCCCCGATCTCTTAATAAATTGTTGGCCCAAATGGTTCTCTAAATTGGATCTCGGGGGGGGGTAAATTTGATTGGAAAAAAGAGGGGAGATTGGAAAAAGGAATTTTTAAAACCCGGGGGGACATTATGAGAACCTTGATGCTTTTGGGTCTGACTCTGCCCCAGCATTTTTCCAAAAATTTTGTTAAGACATTTTTGTCATCTGGTGGGCTGTTTGGGTTCGTAATTTGGATGAATTTTAATTTACTGCCAGATCTTGTGTTCACAGAGATGTAGAAGGGTTGCGATTTTGGAGACAATAAACTAACGCCAACGGAAAAGTGGTATTCCCCGTACGGGAAATTCATTTTTGGGTTTTTGGTGTCAGCCTCCGGTTTCCGTAGGCCCTGAAAAGGGAGAGCGGTTTTAAGGGGGCACCAGAGGATTTTAAGGGGTCGCAGCGTTTTTTTGGGTTTGCTAACTACTACCCGGGAAAATTTTTTTGAAAAATTTCCCCCTGTTGTCAACCTCTCACTACTGAAAAGAAAAAAGGGGCGGTTTTTTTTAAAAGGGGGACAAAGCTCCCCCAAACTTTTTTCCCCTTTGAAAAAAGTTTTGCTTGGCACCCGTTCTCATCCAACCAGATGCTCACAGCCGTTCGTTGGGAGGGGAAAAGGTCTGCGTAGGGGGGGTGCAATATTTTCCCCGGGGGGGGCCCCTGGTAAATGCACCCCTGCGTTTTTTTTCTAAAAAATTGTCTCCCCCGAAAGGAATTATGATTCGGCAATGGGGGAAATTTTGGGGGCCCTTAATTGGGTTTTTTAAAAATGGGGTCATTTTTTTGGGGGGGAGTCCCCCCGGTCACCGTCATTACTGATCACAAGAACCTCTGTATTTGGAATTGCAAGCTCTGAAAATTCCAAAAAGCTCGAGGTCGTGTTTTTTTTCCCGGTTTAATTTTTTTTTCATTATCGCCCCCGGGTTAAGAATGTTAAGGGGATGCCCCTTTCTCGCGTTTTTTCCCGGGGCCGGGGGAAAAAGGGTGACCCGATTCCTATCCTTCAGGGGGGGGGGTAGTGTCGGTGTATGTTCTGAGTTGAGGGGGGGGATTAGAGTTCGGGGACGCCCCGCAGGACCTCCAGGAGACTGTTTCCCAAAATTTTTTAGACAAAAGGTTATTGGGCACACAAAATTCTCTTTGCAGGACATCCAGGGAGTAAGGGGTCTTTAGATCCCCTTTCTCGCCGGTTTTGGTGGCCAACGTTAATAAAAAAAGGTTAATTTTGTCGCGTCCTGTGGGGGTTTTTGCTCGTCTAAGACCCCTCCAAAAACCCCCCCACTGGGCCCCCCTTACCCCTTAAAAATTCCGGAGCCCCAGGATCATTTGTCTATGGACTTCATCACGGCCCCCCTCAGTCGTCAGGAAACTGTAAATGGGGTTGTTGACAGGTTCATAAGAGGCACTTTCATTTCTCTTCCCCGCCTCCTAAAGCAAAACTTGGCGCAGGTGTTATTGGGGGGGGATTGTGAACTTCATGGGTTTTCTTCGAGTGGTGTCAGAAGGGGGTCTCAGTTTGTGTCCAATTTTTTAGGGCATTTTGTTTAGTCGGGGGATGCAATTGTTTTTCCCGGCTTTTCTTCCGCAACCAAGGGGCAGACAGGCTCTAATCAAAGCCTAGAATTATCTTCGGTTTTTGTCTCAGAGAACCAGGAGGACTGGTCTTTCTTTTCCTGGGGGCGAGTTCGCTTTAACAAAGGGAGAGCGAGCCCTGGAAACCCCCTTTTTTTTTGGGGATAGGTTTTCATCCCCAGTTTTGTACTTTCAAGGGGGGGGCCCTTCGGGTTCCCTGGGGGAGTTTCCGCGTCACTTGCTTCAGGGGGAGAGTTATAATAATTGATGCTATGGGGAACCGTTTAAACGTAGGCTGATGGAGGAGAGTTTGGGGTCCAGATCTTAATTTGAACGATCGGTATGGTTGTCTACCAGGAATAAAAACTTAAAGTTCCCTCCTGAAGGGGCCCCAGATTCAGGGCCGTACAGGATCAGTCCAAAATTTAACCTTTGGCATTTGTCTGGACCCCCTCCTACGTTTAAATTTTTAATTTTTCCCCCAAAATCATTATTTTTGAGGACGTGGCACCATAACCATCCCCTTTCCCCCTCCTCCATGGTGGTCAATGGTAATTTGGAGTTTCAAGTGTAAAGATCTTTTACTCACGTCTGAATCGCCGGCCCCCCCTTTAGTATTTGGTGCTTTTTAAGGGGTAGTCCGGGAAAGGGGCGTGGGTTCCTCGTCTGACTTAAAAGAAAAAATTTTTTGGGGGGGGACCTTCCACAGAATCCCCGGGAAACCCCGGCCCGAGGGTCCGGGGGCCCCCCCGTAAAGGGGGGGGGACGTCATGTGTGCATTCCAAGAAGATCGTCGCGGTTGCACATTCTGACTTTTCACAGCTGAGTTGCGTTTTTTTTGGTTTGGCATTGGGGGGTTATTCTGTCTGTGCTCATTTGGGGGCTGGGGCATTTTTTCCCGGGGTGCAATTAATTTTTTGTTGTTGGTTTCCTTTAAAAACTCGGTGGCTTTTTGGAGTTGCCATGAAATTCTTCTGCAGACCACAGTAGGATTGTTCTGTTTAAAATTTGTTAAAGAGCTCCTTATTGTTTTAAAAACTCACCTTTTTAGAGTTTAAATCCCGATCATTATGTTTTCCCTTTGTGTTTGAGTGTGTATCAATCTGTGTTTTTCCAGTTGTCTTTATGCTAATTGTGTATTTAGCAAGATCAGCCCATACCCTTTGGGGTAATAGAATCCTTCTTAGGCCTGATTTTTAGGGTTTCGGGTGATAGGAGACAGGGGGTTGGTGGAGACTTGGACCTCTGAACTTATCATACCCCCAAGGTGAGGATTTTTTTAGGCCCCCCTTTAGGGTCAGGGGACCCCGGTCCCCCTTTTTTCCCCTGACATGTACAAGTCCTCAAGATTTAAACCTATTCAACGGGGTATCTGTCAGGTAAATTATTCATTTTTACTGCTATGTTGCTAATTAAATTTTATAGAGTGTTTTTTTTTTAAGAAATTGTTTACTTACATCAACACAAACATAAGACGCGTGACAGACCGGTGTAATTAAAAATCACCCCGGTGGGGGCGGAGTGCTCGTCGTAACTAACATTAAAAAAACAAAAAAACCTGCGGCATTCCCCAAATAATGTGAACGGAAAACCCCAAGGGGTTACCCCCTGTAAAAATACAAAAAAGGCTGCCCAACTACAAAACCCCTGACAAAAGAAAACAAAAATTTTGAATAGAAAAATGGTTTTTTATTAAAAGGGAAAAAATTTTAGACGCTTATAAAACTTTTGGGGCCCAAAAATTTTAAAGTCCCCAAAACCCTCTAAAGGGGGTCTCATTCTGGGCCCCGACCTAATGTGAACAACCTCAAATTTGGCGTATCTAATTTTGGGGAATACACCTCTGTCAGTAAGCCTGCTTTTTTTGGGTAAAATGGGGGCCGGTGAATTAAAATCACCACCTGGTGGGGGGATGCTCGGTCAGAAAATAACATTCAAAAAAAAAAAAAACCACTGGGCCCTTTCCCGACTAATGAATAGGTGCAAACCAAAGGGAGCTACCCCCAGTAAAACAAAAAAAAGGGGGCACTCAACAACTAAAGCGACAAAATAGAAAACATAAATTTTTAATAAAAATGGGTTTGGATATAAAGGAAAATTTGAGAGCTTATAAAACAGGGGGCCCAAAAATTTTAAAAACCCACCAACCATCGTCAAGGTGGTCTAAATCGGGAGTCCCGACCTAATGTGAACATACCTCTTTTGGCGATTCTGTTTTTCTGGGTGAATATCCCCTCTGTCAGAATGCCTGCTTTTGGAAAGTAGGGACCTTGTCATTGGCATTGCCACGAAGATCGCGCGGTTGACTTTTGACTTCTCACGCGATTCTGTTTCTTTGTGTTTGGCAGTTGGGAAAATTTAATTCGTCTGTGTCTTCTGGGCTGGGGCATTTCTCCCTGCTGCAATTAATTATTTTGATTGGTTTCCTTTAAATCTCTGGTGGTCTGTTTGGGAGTTGCCATAAATTCTTCATCAGACCCAGTAGGATTGTATTGTATAGTTTTAAGTTAAAGAGCCCTTATTTTTTTAAGCTCACCTTGCTTAGAGTTTAATATCCCAGATATTTATTTTCCCCTTCTGGTTTGATGGTAGCAAGTCTGGTTTTCCCAGTCTGTCTTATTGTTTTAAAACTGTGTTTTAGCAGAGACCCCCAATTCCCTTTGGTGGTAATCAGAATCCTTCTTAGGACTGATTACAGGTTCGGGCTGATAGGGACAGGGTTGGCTGGAGATTGGACCTCTGAACCTTATCAGTCCTCCAAGGTGGGGGGTTGTTAGGACCCCTTTTTGGGTCGGGGTTGCCCCCGGGGGGCCCTTCTTCCTTTACAGGTTCAACCCCAAAATTTAATCCGAGTTCAACGATATCGTGTCGGGGAAAACTATTTAATTTACATGCAAGTTGCTAACTATATTTGTATGATGTTTTCTTTTAAGAAAGTTTACTTACATCATAACATACATAAGACCGCGTGACATTTTCCGGCCAAAAAATTATTCCCTTTTTGCCATGGATCCGAGCCCCAGCGGCTCTGCAGTTGCAGGATTATCCAGGAGGGGGGGGGGGGGACATTAACCCCAAAGTTTGTCTCCCCCGGAACAAACCAGATTTGAACCTAAGTAGCCCCCCCGGACAGGTTCACTGGTGGGCGAGACAATTTTTTTAACCTTCGGGGGAAGCAGTAAATTTGTATTTTGGCTTCGGCTCGTCTCAGGGAAAAAGAACAGAGGGGGGGAATTTTAAATTATCTCGTCCTACAAGGGGACCCTCAATCCTGGGTTTTTTCCCTTCCCCGGGGATCCCCTTACGCAGTAGATGATTTTTTCTGCCCTGGGTTTGGAAAATAATGACCCAGAGGGGGCCTCTTGCTGAAAAAAATTACGTAAACAGCGGGAAAATGTCCGGCGGAGGAAATTTTTTGCTTCTGATTTCCGTAGATGGGCCACAGAAATCATGAATCCCCCCACTTTAGGAGCCGTTTTGTCTGGGGCTTTTGACAAATTAAAGGACTTTTGGGGCTCAGTAATTCTCCCCATCCTGGAGGCTGCTATCCCGGCTATCCGTATGATAGACGGCCCGGGGGAGGGTGCAGGTAACCCGCCCCCTGTTGTTACCCACCTACACAAAGTCCCTTATGTTGGGTTCCCTGTCTGTTCGGGGAGCCTATGCAGTTGGGGGGACATCTTTCGAGGAGGGGATTGGCGGTACCCGCAGGATAGAAGGTGTTCTTCTGGGGAAAGAGGGACTTTTGTTGGGGTTCCCCCCCCCGTGCCTTGTTGAAAAAGAATCCCCGGGAAAAAATTTTTAATCCCAGGTTGTGGGGGGGACGAAACCCGGGGGAGTATAAAATTTCTCCGCTAGTTCTTCTAGTTCCTTGTACCAGTGGGGGGGGTTTGGGGTACGGAGTGGAGAGTTTTCTGTTCTTCTTGATAGGGGGCCCCGGGGAAAAATCTGGTTGACGCCATTTTGCTCAGGCTAAAAATATCATCTGGTGTTTGGCAACCGATCCCTTTATTTTCCATTGACGCCGGCCCCCTGGCCAAGGTAGTTTTTTTCTGGGGTTCATAACATTGACCTTGGGGGGGGGCCAAAACATGGGGGGTTTTTAAAGGGTTTTCTGTTCGAGATCCGTATCCACCCCCTGATTCCTGATCCTTCAATCAAATTGTTGGCGCCAAATGGTTTCAAAATTGGATTCAGGGGGGCGTTAATCTATTAGGATAAAAGGGGGGGTGAGGGGGGAAAAAGGCATTTAACACGCCGGGGGGACTTATGAGAACCCTTTTCAGCCTTTTGGCGACTACGCCCCAGCATATTCCAACATTTGTTAATGACATTTTTCGTCATCTGGGGGGGGTTTGGGGGGCGTATTTTGGTGACTTTTTAATTTACCCCCCAATTTGTTTCTCACCAGGAGATGTGAAAAGGTTTGCAGATCTTGCGAGCAAAAAACTAACGCCAAACTGGAAAAGTGTGATTCCCCGTACAGGAATTTTTTTTTTGGGTTTTTTTGGGTGCAGCCCCGGTTTCCTAGGCCAAAAAAGGTGAGGCAGGTTTTAATGGGATCACCCCAGGGTTTAAAAGGCCCGCGGTTTTTTTGGGGGGTTTTCTAACTAAAACCGGAAATTTTTTGTAATTTCTCATCTGTTGTCAAACCTCCCTGAATGACAAGGGAAAAAGGGACGGATTTTTCTAAATGGTCACAAACTTGCCAAGCTTTTTCCCCCTTTTAAAAAATGTTTTCTTCGGCAACCCTTTCCAACCAGACTCACAGCCGTTTTTTGTGGAGGTGGGGGCGTGACGTAGGGGTGGGTCAAATGTCCCAGGGCCCCCTGGTAAATGGCATCCGTGCGCTTTTTTTTCAAGAAATTGTCGTCCGCCGAAAAAAAAAAATGATATCGGCAATAGGGAACTTTTGGCCATTAAATTGCTTTTGAAGAAAAGGGGTCACTTTTTGGAGGGGGGGGTCCACCCGGGCACCGTCATTACTGATCCAAAAAACCCCTGTTTTGGAATCTGCTAAGCGCTGAATTCCAACAACCGATGGTCGTTGTTTTTTACCAGGTTAATTTTGTTGTCACTTATCGCCCCGGGGCTAAGAAAATTAAGGGGGTGCCCCTTTCTCGCATTTCCCGGGGGGGGAAAAGGATGACCCGATTTTCCATCCTTCAGGAGGGGTGGAGTGTCGGCTGTATTTCTGAGCTTGAGGAGGAGGGGTTTTAAAGGCAGGGGGGGGGCCCCCCAGGGGCCCCAGGGAGACTGTTTGTCCCCCCAAACAGTTGAGACAAAAGGTTTTGAGGCACATCATAATTTGCTTTGCAGACACCAGGAGTAAGGCTACTTTTTATCTCCTTTTTCGCCGGTTTTTTGGGGCCCAACTTTTTTAAAGATTTTTTAAAATTTTGCGCGCCTGTGGGTTTGTGCTCGCTCTAAGACCCCCCATACCCGTCCACTGGGCCCCCTTTCCCCTTGAATTCCCCAGCTCCTGGACTCATTTGTCTATGGACTTCATCACGGACCTTCCTCACCCCTGGGAAACTGTATACTGGTGGTTGTTGAAGGTTTATAAGATGGCACATTCATTCTCTTCCTGCCCTCCCTAATGCAAAACTGGGGCGCAGGTGTTCATTGGGGAATTGTGAGACTTCAGGGTTTCCTTCTGATGTGGTTCGTAGGGCTCATTTGTGCCCAAGTTTTGGAGGGCATTTTGTTTACTCGGGGGATCAATTGTCTTTTTCCCCTCGGCTTTTCTCCGCAGCCCAAAGGGGTCAACAGAGCTCAAAAAAAAGTAGAGATTATTTTGGGGTGTTTTGTCTCGGAACCGGAGCTGGTCTTTCTTGCTCTGGCAGGTTCGCTCAAACAAAGGCGGCGAGTCCAAAAAAATCCCCGTTTTTTGGGATATGTTTTCATCCCCTTTTTGTATTTAAAATGGGGGGGGCCCTTTCGGGGTTCCTGAGGAGGCGTTTTCTCGTCGCCTTTCTTCAGTGTGGGAGGTGTATTGAATAATCGAGTGCTGGGGGGAACCGTTAAAACTAGGCGTAGGGGAGAGTTTCGGCCAAAATTTAATGTAACGATCTGGTAGGTTGTCTACCGGAAAATATAAAATTTAAAATTTTTCCCTCCGGAAGCGGGCCCCAGATTCTGGCCTACAGGATCATTTTTCCAAATTTAAAATCTGTGGCATTTCGTCGGACCTCCCCCTTTTTAAAAATTCATAAGTTTCCACAAGTCATTTTTTAAGGGTAGTGGCACCAGTCATACCATCACCTCCCCCTCCTCCCCAGTGGTGGTCAATGGATTTGGAGTTTAAGGGGGTAAAAGATCATTGACTCAGTTGAATCGGGTCCCTTCAGTATTGGTGCTTGGGAAAGGGGGTTAGGGCCCCAGAGGAGAGGACGTGGGTTCCTGCGTCTGACTTAACGCGATCTTTTTGGTGCGGACCTTCCACAGAATCACCCGGGCAAACCTGGCCCTGAGGGTCCGGAGGCCCCTCGTAGAAGGGGGGGGACTTCATGTGTGCATTGCCACGAAGATCGTCGCGGTTGCACATTTTTCTTTCCCCAGCTGAGTTGCTGTTTCTTTGTGTTTGGAGTTAGGGATTAATTCTGTCTGTCTCGTTCGGGACTGGGGCAGTTTCTCCCGCTGCAATTAAAATTTTTGTTGATTGGGTTTCCCCTTTAAAAATTTTTTGGTCTGTTTTGGGAGTTGCCAGTGAAATTTTCATGCAGACCCCCGATAGGTTGTATCTGTATAGACTTAAGTTAAAGAGCTCCTTAGTTGTTTTTTAATTACCCCTTTCTTAGAGTTTAAAAACCCAGATCATTTTTTCCTTCTGTGTTTGAGGGGTATGCAAGTCTGTGTTTTCTCCCCTCTGTCTTATTTGCAATTGTGATTTTCAGGATCAGCCCCCTTTCCCCCTTTGGGGGGAATCAGAACCTTTTAGGACTGATTACGGGTTCAGGGGTGATAGAACAGGTTAGGCTGGAGCTTGGACCTCTGAACCATTATCAGTACCCCAAGGGAGGATTAGTTAGGACCCCTTTAGGGTCAGGTTAGACCCCCGGTCCCCCTTTTTTCCCCTGAAGGTATCAAGTCTCAAGATTAATCCCCCAGTTCAACGGGGATCTGTCAGGAAAATCTATATTTACATGCTGATGTTTTTTAAAATATATGTTTTATAGATGTTGTTCTTTTAAGAATGTTTACTTACATCATACCATACATAAGCCGCGGACAACCCGGGGGTTTAATTTTAAAAACACCCCTGGGGGGGCCGGAGTGCCGGTCAGTAAGCTAAAAATTCAAAAGACAAAAAAACCTGACTGGCCTTCCAGACTAATGTGAACTAGGGGGAAAACCCCAAAGGGGGGACCCCCATGTAAAACATACAAAAAAGGGGGCACTCAAGCATACTAAAGCATGACCATATAAAAACATGAAAAATTTTGAATACAATTGGCTTTGGGAGTATAAGGAAAAATTTTTGAGCTGTATTAAAAAATTTGGCCAAAAAATTTTTAAAAACCACCAAAACCATCGTCAAGGTGTTCAATTTTGGGGCCCGACCTAATGTGAACAACCCCCATTTGGCTGAACGAATTTCGGGGGAATAGCACCCTTTCATAAAGCCTGATTTATGGAAAAAAAGGGCCTGGTGTAATTAAATCCCACCTGGTTTGGGGGGGGCTCCGCAGTAAGCTAACACAAAGAAAAAAAACCTGACTGGCATTTCCAGACAAGGAACTGGTGAAAACCCAAAAAGGGAGCTACCCCATTAAAAAAAAAAAAAAAGGCTCCCCAAAAGCATACTAAAGCATACAATAAAAAACAAAAAATTTGAAAAGCAATATGGCTTTGGGAAAAAGGAAAAATTTGAGACTTTTAGAAAAACTTTGGCCAAAAACATTTTAAACCCCACCAACCATCGAAAGGGGGGCCTCAATTCGGTGACCCCTGACCAATGTGAACAACATCTATTAGGCGTACGAATTTGGGGTGAAATCACCTCGTCAGTAACCGCTTTAGGGTAAAGGGGGATTTGTCATGTGTGCATTCCAAAACGAAGTCGTCGGGTTTTGCACTTCTGACTTCTCCACTGAGTTGCTTTTTTTTTGTGTTGGCGTTAGGGTTAATTCTCCCCTGGCTCATTTTCGGGACTGGGGGGTTTTCCCCTGCTGCAATTAATTATTTTTGATTGGTTTCCTTTTAAAAATCTCTGGGGTCTTTTTGGAGTTGCCAGTGAAATTCTTCATGCAGCCACAGTGGGTTTTGATCTGTAAGATTATTTTAAAGAGCCCGGGTTGTTTTAACTCACCTTTTTTAGAGTTTAATCCCCCAGACATTTATGTTCCTTCTTGTTTGAGGTGATGCAAGTCTTTTTTTTCCCCAGTCTTCTTTATTGAAATCTGTGTATTTAGCAAGATCACCAATACCCTTTGGTGTAATCAGAATCCTTCTTAGGCTGATTACGGGTTTTTGGGGGACTGATAGGAGACAGGTTTGGCTGGACTTGGACCTCTAAAACCTTACAGTACTCCAAGGTGAGGGTTATTTTGGACCCCGTTTAGGGTCGGTTTTGCCCCCCCTCCCCCTTTTTTCCTGTGACGTGTTCAAGTCTCAAGATTAACCCCATTCAAGGGGTATCGTGTCGGGGAAATCTATTCATATTTACATGCTGATGTTGCTAATCTTATTTTGTTAGATTTTGTTCTTTAAGAATGTTTACTTACATCATACACTATCATAAGCCGCGTGACATTTTCACGGGCCCAAAAAAAAATTATCCCTTGCCGGGATCCAGTACCCGGGCTCTGCAGTTGCGGGATTCCCCATGGAGAAAAAGGCATTAAGTCCAAAGTTTTGTCTCCCTCGAAAAAACCGATTTGCCCAAAAAGTACCCCCCGGACAGGTTCACGGGGGGGCGAGACAAATTTTTTACCTTGGGGGAAGCTGAAATTTTTTTTTCGGCTTCGGCCCGATCATCAGGGAGTAAAAAACAGGGGGAAAAATTGTTTCTCGCTCCTAAAGGGGGGACCCTAAACCCCGGGGCATTTTCCCTTCCCCGGGGGCCCCCCGGCTCTACATCATAGATCGATTTTTTACTGCCCTGGTTTGTTTGATACCCAATGGGTCTCTCGCTGAAAAAAAAAAAACGTAAGATACAGCAGGGGATCGCCCGGGGGGGGAATTTTCGATTCCCCGTAGAGGCCACAGTACCATGGAATGACCCGCTCTTGGGGCCATTTTGTCAGGGCTTTCGCAAATTAAAGGAGTTTTTTGGCTCAGTAGATTCTCCTCCATCCTGGAGGTTCTAGGTGGCTATCCGTACTGATGACGGCTCCGGGAGAGGTGCAGTAACCCCCCCCCCTTTTTACTCCCCTACTACTAAAGTCCTTATGTTGAGGTTCCCCTTTCCCCTTGGGGGACCTATGCAGTTGGGGGGGGCATCATTTGTAGGGGGGATTGGCGTACGCCCCCGGACTAGAAGGGGTTTTTTTTCGGGAAAGAGGGACTTTTGTTGGGGGGGGTCCCCCCCGTGCCCTTTTTTGGCAAGAAGTCGCCCGAAAAAAGTTAATCCCGGGGGGGGGTGGACGACAACCCCGGGAGTAGTTTTTGTCCGTAGTTCTTCTCAGTTCCTTGTACCAGTGGAGGTGGTGGTTGGTACAAGTGGAGAGATTTTCTGTTTTCTGATAGGGGTCCGGGCAATCTGGTTTACGTCAGTTTTGCTAGGCAGTACATCTGGTATTGTCAAACCGATCCCTATTTTTTCCCCTTTACGCCAGGCCCCCCGGGCCCAAAGGGAGCTTTGCATGAGGTTCAAACATTGACCTTGGAGGGGCAATCAAGGGAACTTTTAAACGGGGAATTTCGAGAATTCCCTCCCCTGTTCCTGATCTCTTCAATCAAATTGTTGGCGCCAAATGGTTTTTTAAATTGGGGCTCAGGGGGGCGTATAAATCTGATTAGGATAAAAGAGGGGGGAGGGAAAAAGCATTTAACACGCCGGAGGAATTAGAGAACCTTGTCAGCCTTTTGGTCGCTACGAACCCCCATATTCAACATTTTGTTAAGACATTTTTTGTCATTGGTGGGGCTGTTGTGGTCGATATTTGGATGAATTTTAATTTATCGCCAGATCTGGCTCACCAGGAGCAGTGGAAGGTGTTGCAGATCTTGCGAGCATAAACATACGCCAAATGAAAATTTTAAAATTCGCCGTACAGGAACTTCTTTTTTTGGGGTTTTTCTTGGTGTCGCCCCGGGGTTTCCCCGTGGGGCCCTGAAAAGGTGAGAGCAGTGTTGAAGGGATCCCCCAGAGGTTTTTAAGGCTCTGCACGTTTTCTGGGTTGCAAAAAATACTCCCGGGAAAATTTTTTTTTAATTTCTCTTTTTTCCCAAACTTCACGACATGACAAAAAGGGGGGGTTTTTTAAATGGCGGAAAAAGCTTGCCAATTTTTTTTCTTTAAAAAAAAGTTTTTTTCGGCCCCCTTCTCACCCAACCGAGCTCACAGCCTTCGTTGTGGAGGGGGCCGCTGAGTAGGGGGGGTGCAATATTGTCCCAGGGTCCGTCCCCGGAAATGGCATGTGCGCTTTCTTTTCAAAGAAATTGCGTCCCCGAAAGGAATTTGATATCGGAAAGGGAAATTTTTCCCTTAATTTTGGTTTTTTTAAGAATGGCCCACTTTTGGGGGGGCATCCCCCGGTCCCCCTCATTTGATCAAAAAAACCTGCTGTTTTTTGGAACTCTAAGGGGGCTGAATTCCAGACAAGCTCGATGGTCTTTTTTTTTTTACCAGGTTTAATTTTTTGTCACTTTCCCCCCGGATTAAGATGTTAAGGCGGATGCCTTTTCTCGCGTTTCCCAGGGGCCGGAAAATGGATGACCCGATTCTATCCTTCAGAGGGGGGGGTGGTATGTCGCTGTATTTTTCTGATTAGGGGGGGGTTTTTGATTTTTGGGGGGGCCCCCCCGCAGGACCCCCGGGGGGAGACTGTTTGCCCCCAAAAGTTGGGACAAAAGGTTATGAGGACATCATAATTCTGCTTTGAGGCCTCCAGGGAGTAAGGCTACTTTAGTTTCCCTTTCTCGCCGGTTTTGGGGGCCTAACGAAAAAAAGATTTTTTAAAAAATTTTGTCCCCCTGTGGGGTTTTTGCTCGCTCTAAGACCCCCCATACCCGTCCTTGGGACCCTCTTACCTTGAAACTTCCGGGCGCCATGGACTCTTTGCTATGGCTTCACCGGCCTTCTCAGTCCAGGGAAAAGACTGTCAACTGGGGTTTTGACGGTTTCAAAAGAGGGGACTTTCTTTTCTTTTCCGCCCTCCCTAATGCTAAAATTTTGGCGAGGTGTTCATTGGGGGATTTGAATTTTTATGGGTTCCTTTTGATGTGGGGCAATGGGGGGGCTCTTTGTGCCAAGTTTTGGAGGGATTTTGTTTACGTCGGGGGATGAAATTTTGTTTTTTTTTCGGCTTTCACCCCAACCCAAAAGGTCAAAAAGGTCGAATCAAAGCCAGAGATTATTTCGGTTTTTGTCTCAGAGAACCAGAGGACTGGTTTTTTTCCTTTGGCAGAGTCCTCTTAACAAAAGGGGGGCGATCCCCTGGTAAATCCCCGTTTTTTTGGGGATATGGTTTTCATCCCAGTTTTTATTTAAGGGGGGGGGCCCCCCTTTGGGGGGGTTCCTGAGGAGGAGGTTTCTCGCGTCACTTGCTTCAGTGTGGAGAGGTGTATTGAAAATCGAGTGCATGGGGACCTTTTATAAACGATGGCTGAAGGAGGAGTTTTTTCTGGCCCAAATTTTTTAAAATGTGAACGACTGTATGGTTGTCCCCCAGGAATATAAACAAAAGTTCCCTCCGGAAAAGCGGGCCCCCGATTCATCGGGCCGTACAGGATCTTCCATAATTAACCTGTGGATTTCGTCGGGGCCCCCCCCTACGTTTAAAATTCTAATGTGTTCCCAAAATCATTTTTAAAGGTAGGGCACAGCATACCACACCTCTACCTCCTCCTCAGTGGTGGGCAAGGAAAAATTTGGGGGTTTCAATGTCAAAGATCATTGACTCCGTCTGAACCCCGGGCCCCAGTACTTGGTGCATTGGGGGTTTGGTCCAAGAGAGGGACGTGGGGTTTCCGCGTCGACTTTTAAACCAAAATCTTTTTTTGCGGCCTTCCACAGAACTCCCCCGGGCAAACCGGGGCCCGAGGGCCCCGGAGGCCCCCCCAGAAGGGGGGTACTGTCTGGGCATTCCACAAGATCGTGCGGTTGCACTTTTTACTTTCACAGCTGAGTTCGTTTCTTTGTGTTTGGAATTAGGGAGTTAATTCTGTCTGTGCTCATTCTGGGACTGGGGGGATTTCTCCCGGGGGGGAATTAATTATTTGTTGATGGTTTCCTTTAAATCCTGGGGCTGTTTTTTGGGGTTGCCAGTGAAATTCTTCAGCAGACCACAGATAGGATTGTATCTGTATAGACTTAAGTTTTTAAAAAGCCCTTGTTGTTTTTAAACCACCTTGCTAGAGTTTAATACCCAGTCATTTATGTTCCCCTTTTGTTTTGAGTGTGTAGCAATCTGGTTTTCTCCAGTCGTTTAATTCTAATCGTGTATTTACAGAGATCACCCAATCCCTTTTTTTGGGGGGAATCAGAATCCTTCTTTTGGCGATTCAGGGTTTTGGGGGTGTAGGAGACAGGGTTTTTTGGGGGACTTTTTCCCCCCGAACCATTATCAGTACCTCCAAGGTGAGGGATTGTTAGGGGCCCCCTTTGGGTCAGGGGTTGACCCCCGGGGCCCTTCTTCCCCTGACAGTGGACAAGTCCTCAAGATTAACCGAGTTCAACGGATGTGTCAGGTAAATCTTTCTATATTTACATGCGATGTTGTAATTATATTTTGTAAGAGTGTTTTCTTTTAAGAATAGTTTTTTTACATCATACACATATCAAAGACCGCGGACAACCTGGTGAATTTAAAAACACCCCTGGTGGGGGGGAGTGCTCGTCAGTAAAATAACATTCAAAAGAAAAAAAAACCTGACTGGCACTCCGACTAATTAACTAGGTGCAAACCAAAGGGGGACCCCATGTAAAAATCAAAAAAGGGGGCACTAAAACATACTAAACATGACAATATAGAAAACAGAAATTTTTGAATAGCAATATGGCTTTGGAGTAAAGGAAAAAAATTTAGACGCTTAGTATAAAAATTTGGCCAAAATTTTAAAGTCCCCAACCATCGCAAGGTGGTCTAATTCGGTGATCCCTGACCTAATGGAACATACCCCCTTTTTGGCTGTACTGAATTTCTGGGTGAATATGACCCCGTCAGTAAAAACCTGCAAATTTGGGTAAAGAGGGACCTGGTAATTAAAATCACCCCCTGGTGGGGGGGGGGGTGCTCGGCATAACTAACATTCAAAAAGACAAAAACCACTGGACTTCCAGACTAATGTGAACTGGGGCAAACCAAAGGGGGGTACCCCCCCGAAAACATACAAAAAAGGCTGATCAAGCATAAAAAAAGCATGACAAATAGAAAAATGAAAAATTTAATAGCAATATGGCTTTGGGTAAAGGAAAAATTTTGGGCGCTTGTAAAAAATTTGGCCAAACATTTAAAGCCCACCAAAACCTCGTCAAGGTGTCTCAATTTGGTGAGTCCCCACCAATGTGAACAACCCTATTGGCTGATATCTGAAAATTTTGGGAATATGCACCCCGTCAGTAATGCCTGCATTTATGGGTAAAAAAAGGGGCCTGGTGTAATTTTAAATCACCACCCGGTGGGGCGGTGCTCGGTCAGTAAGCTAAAATTTTTAAAAAACAAAAAAAAACCTGACTGGCACTTTTCCGAAATGTGAATAGGTGCAAACCAAAAAGGGGTACCCCCCGTAAAACATACAAAAAAGGCTGCATCAAGACCACCTTTAAAGATGGTTGGTGGGTTTAAAAATGTTTGGCCAAAATGTTTATACAAGCGTTCAAAATTTTTTCCCTTTTACTCCAAAGCCATATTGCTATTCAAAATTTCCCTGTTTTTATAGTCATGCTTTAGTATGCTTGAGTGAAACCTTTTTTTTATGTTTTAATGGGGGTAGCTCCCTTTGGTTTGCACCTAGTTCACATTAGTCTGAAAGGCCAGTCAGGTTTTTTTGTCTTTTGAATTTTACTTATGACCGAGCACTCCGCCCCACCAGGTGGTGTTTTAATTACACCAGGTCCCTACTTTTCCCATAAATGCAGGCATTCTGACAGAGTGCATATTCACCCAAAAATTTAGATATCGCCTAATAGAGGTATTTCACATTAGGTCAGGGACTCACCAGAATTGAACCACTTTGACGTTTGGGTTTGGGGGGCTTTAAAATGTTTGGCCAAATGTTTAAACTAAGCGTCTCAAATTTTTCTTATACCCAAAGCCATATTGCTATTCAAAAATTTTATTTTTCTATTTGTCAGCTTTGTATGCTTGGTGCAGCCTTTTTTGTATGTTTTACATTGGGGGAGCTCCCTTTGGTTTGCACCAGTTCACATTAGTCGGAAGTGCCAGTGGTTTTTTTTTCTTTTGAATGTTAGTTACTGGCCGAGCACTCCGCCCCACCAGGTGGTGATTTTAATTACACCAGGTCCCTACTTTACCCATAAATGCAGGCATTACTGACAGAGGTGATATTCACCCAGAAACAGAATCACCTAAAAGGTATGTTCACATTAGGTCAGGGGGCTCCCAGAATTGAACCACCTTGACGAGGTTGGTGGGCTTTAAAAAAAGTTTGGCCAAATGTTTTACTAAGCGTTTAAATTTTTCCTTATACTCCAAAGCCTATTGCTATTCAAATTTCATGTTTTCTATATTGTCATGTTTTGTATGCTTTTAGTGCACCTTTTTTTTTTATGTTTTACATGGGGGGACTCCCTTTGGTTTGCACCTAGTTCACTTAGTCTGGAAGTGCCAGTCAGGTTTTTTTTGTTTTTAATGTTAGCTTACTGACCGAGCACTCCGCCCCCACCAGTGGTGATTTTAATTACACCAGGTCCCACTTTACCCATAATGCAGGCATTACTAAGAGGGCTTATCACCCAGAAATTAGATATCAGCCTAATAGAGGTATGTTCACATTAGGTCGGGATCACCAGAATTGAGACACCTTGACGATGGTTGGGGGTTTAAAATGTTTGGGCCAAATGTTTATACTAAGCGTTCAATTTTTCCTTTACTCCAAAGCCATATTGCTATTCAAAATTTCATGTTTTCTTATTGTCATGCTTTATATGCTTGAGTGCAGCCTTTTTGTATGTTTTTTCATGGGGGTAGCTCCCCTTTGGTTTGCACCTAGTTCACATTATCTGGAAGTGCCAGCAGGTTTTTTTGTCTTTTGAATGTTGCTTATGACCGAGCACTCCGCCCCCACCAGGTGGTGATTTTAATTACACCCGGTCCCACTTTACCCATAAATGCAGGCATTACTGACAGAGGTGCATATTCACCCAGAAATTCAGATATCAGCCAATAGAGGTATGTTCACCCTTAGGTCAGGGACTCACCAGAATTGAGACCACCTTGACGATGGTTGGTGGGCTTTAAAATTTTGGCCAAATGTTTATACTAAGGTCTCCAAATTTTTCCTTATACTCCAAAGCCATATTGCTATCAAAATTTTTATGTTTTCTATATTGTCATGCTTTAGTATGCTTTAGTGCATCCTTTTTTTTATGTTTTACATGGGGGAGCTCCCTTTGGTTTGACCTAGTTCACATTAGTCTGGAAGTGCCAGTCAGGTTTTTTTTTTTTGAATGTTAGCTTACTGACCGAGCACTCCGCCCCCACCAGGGGGTGATTTTAATTACACCAGGTCCCTACTTTACCCATAAATCAGGCATTACTGACAGAGGTGCATATTTTACCCAGAAATTCAGATATCACCTAATAGAGGTATTATTTTACATTAGGGGCAGGGACTCACCAGAATTGAACCCCCCTTGACGAGTTGGTGGGCTTTAAAATGTTTGGCCAAATGTTTTATACTAACGTCTCAAATTTTTCCTATACCCAAAGCCCCTATTTCTATTCAAAATTTCATGTTTTCTATTTGTCATGCTTTAGTATGCTTGAGTGCAGCCTTTTTGTATTTTTACATGGGGGTAGCCCCTTGGTTTGACCTAGTTTTTACATTAGTCTGGAAGGGCCAGTCAGGTTTTTTGGGCTTTTGAATGTTAGCTTACACCGAGCACCCCCCCCCACCAGGTGGTGATTTAATTACACCGGTCCCTACTTTACCCCAAAAAGGGGCATTCGAAAAAGGTGCTATTTACCCAAAATTCAATATCGCCTAATAGAGGTATGTTCCATTGGGTTTGGGGGACTCACCAAATTTTGAGACCACCTTGCGAGGTTTGGGGGGGTTAATTATGTAGACAGTTCATATAGCTTTTTGTGTTGGGTGCGTGAAAACACAGGGGTCAATTTGATATAGAAAAGTCCTGTATTACTCATACAATTGGCAGAAAGTCACACGTTTGCAGACACAGAAAAAGGAGACCAGAGGCCAGAGTAATCCAAGCTCAGCAATCACTCTCCAATACGACAGGTCTTCTTCTCTGTTCCGTAAGTCCATGCAACGGGGTCTTTAAAGAGCAGGGTTCAGAGTCCACAATGCTTTTAATTTTCCCAGTAGAAAACTGGGTACAAGGTCCAAGGCTTACAGGGCGTCACAGGTTTCCTGCAGGTAATTTGAAGCCGATTGCTCCGTGGCTGCTTAAAAGAAAGGGGGGAATCGGGGGGGGAAAATGCAATGGAAACTCCCTTTTTTCGAGGGCAAATAGCGCAGAAGACAGAAGTAAAAAGGGTGAGAAAAACTGAGTTTAGGGGTAATCATAGAACCTTCATTTCCCCCCTTAAGGGAACCCCCCGGTGACCTCAACCAGCTTGTGTGGGACCTTGATGAAAATGACGGAGCAACGGGAGCATTTTAAGTTATTGAACCCTTTTTCCTGAGTTGTCCTCCCCGGGTAGCCCCCCATTTAACAGAAAATTTAACTGATTTCTATACAACCCCGGGAAACTAAAATCCTTTCCCCACAATTCTTTCCCGACCATGGACTAGCACGGGTCGGGCAAGGGAGGAACGTCCCGGAAAATATTGGGTGTCGCACCCCTTTAGTAGGGATACATGAAAACAGGGTGGATTCTCATAGTTCTGGCAGTTGAAGACACAAGCAAAAGGGATTATAATTTCTGATTTTATGGGTCCAATGTCTTATTTCCCCAAATTTGACGATGGAATCCTTAACTTAAATTTCTGGTTGACAGCCAGACCAAATCTCCTACCCTTTTAAAACTGGTGAGGTTTACGAAAATTTTCTGTGCTTTCTTGTACCTTTCTTAAAACCGATTCCAGTTTTCCTTAGAAAATCCATATTTTTCTGAAAGACGTGATTTTTCGCCATGCGGGGGAAAGGCTTTTATGGGAAATGTGGTGAATGTTAGGATGATAACCTAGATTAGAGAAAAAAAAGGGGACTGTTTATGGAGGCACTCTGAGAGTTGTTTTTACGAGAAATCAGCTAATGGAAGTAGATCCACCCAATCATCCTGTAGGTGGCAGATAAAAGCAGCGGAGATACTGCTCCAGGGTTTGATTGGTTCGTTCGGTCTGTCCATTAGTCTGGGGATGAAAAGCAAAGAAAGGTTTACTTTAATGTCCAATGCTGCACAGAAATTTTGCCAAAACCTAGAAGTGAATTGCCCCCCTCGATCCGAAATAACCTCATCCGGTACTCATGTAAGCGAAACACATCTTTAATCATCAAATCGATGTCTGTTTTGCAGTGGGTAAGCCGACACAAGGGATAAAATGAGCTGCCTTTGTTAGACGGTCAACCACCACTAGAATGGTGTTCTTCCCTTGAGAGGTTGGTAACTCCACAATGAAGTCCATAGAAATGGATCCCCAGGGGCGGGACGGGGTGGGAAGAGGCTGTAACAGACCATTGGTGAGGAGCGAGGTGTTTTGCATCTTGCACAGACCTAAACATGAAGTGACATAATTCAAAACATCCTTCCGCAAGGGCCACCAAAAGAAACGAGAAAAAAATTTCCCTTTGTGTCTTTAGAATTCCCTCTATGCCCAGCTATCTTGGAATCGTAAATGAGTTTGCAATACTCTAATCTGACTGTTTCAGAATATACAGACGTTGTCCCTGAATCCACACACCATTCTTAAAGACAAGACTTACGTCCCTTGGGGGTTGTGCCAAAAAGGAATCCGCATGGTATGCTTCCTTGATGTCCTTAATAGTCTTGATTATGAATTTACTCCTAGGAATCTAGAGTCAGGAAGAAAAATTCCTTTAGGGGAGTAAGTGACGTGTCCTGCTGATAAATCCTAGAGAGTGCATCAGCCTTTCCATTGCGCGATCCTGGTCTATAAGAATGATAAAATTAAATTGGTTTAAGAAAAGATTCCAGCGAGCCTGGCGAGGGTCAGGCACTTAGCCGACCTGATAAACTCAAGGTTACGATGGTCTGTCAGGACGACTATTTGCTGTGCAGCTCCCTGAAGAAGGTGTCTCCATTCTTTGAAGGCGGCAATAATGGCCAACAATCTCTATTGCCCACATCGAGTTCCTCTAGCCGAAACACTGCTGGGGAAAAAAGGCACAGGGATGCAAGAATTCTTCACCTTTCTCTGAAGAGATAAGCTCCAACGGCACACTGAAGCATCCACCTCTATTATGAAGGCAACTCGGGTTGGGATGTACTAGGATAGTGCGTGGTAAATTATCTTTTAGACGGGAAAATGCTTCCTGGGCTTTGGGGAGCAGAAAACCAGACTCTTTCCGGTAAGTTGATGATAGGTGACACTACCTCAGAAAATTTTTTAATGAAACTCTATAGAAGTTGGCAAACCCGTGAAGCCGTACCTCCTTCACATTTCAGGACTTGGCCAATCCTTGATGGCTTGGGTTTTGCTTCCATCCATACAATTCCTTGTGTAACAGACATACCCCAGAAATTGAATTTGGTCCCTATGGAATTCAATTTTCAAGTTTGATGTAAAGATGATTTTGTCTTAACGTTCCAAGACCATTCTACAGTCCCCTGATGTTCCTCTGGGGTTAGAAAAAATTAGAATATATCCAAAAAAATTACCACGAAGTATTAGGAATCCCTGAAGTGTCATTCACCAAGTTTGGAAAGTGGGGGGCGGACTCAACCAAAGATAATAGATATTCAAATGTCATAGCGTGACCTGAATGCAGTTTCCTTTTCCCCAGGTCTAATCGGACTAAGTTATAGGCCCACGAAGACTAGTTTAGAAAAAATTTTTGGCATTCGCACTCCTCCCAATAACCGGATTAAAGGCAATGGATAACGGTTTCTAATAAACTTATTGAGTTCCTATTCTACGCATGGTCCAGAGATCCTCTTTCTTCTTTACAAAGAAGATGGGTGCACCTGAGGAGATGAAGGGGGCGTAGAAGCCCCTTTTGGGTAGATTTTCATCTATGAATCCTTTAAAGCCTTTAGCTCGGGCCCCGCCAGGGGGTAATCTTCCAAAAGGTATCTCCTCCGGCAAATTTTAATTGGACAATCAATGGACGGTGAGGAGGACTGGTCAGGTTCTTTTGTCACAAAATCCCATAGTCCTGGTATACAGTGGTATTCAGGGATGACTGATTCCTTTAGGAACAAGCAAGCTAAACTTGTGGACTCATTGTTTCCTGGAAAGTGAATTCCTTGGGTCTCCCAGTTAATGGTAGGATTCGACCTGCAGCCATGGAGCCCTAGAATAATGGGAAAGTGGGGAGAAAGATAAGCATAAGGACAGTTTTCTTGTGATCTTTACCCATAAAACCCTCAAACCTGTTTCCTGACCACTGGTCCCAGAGGGGCACAGGGGGCCCCACATTTCCTCTGGACTGGAGTAGCCTCTTCCTGAACGTAATTCCCTGTTTCAGACAAAGGAGACACCATAAAATTTCCCCTTGCCCCTAGTCGATCATAGCAAGCTAGACACCCAAGCAGTAACCCAGGTTTGATGGAAAGAAAGCAATGAGAATTGTTTTTTCTTACAACTCACGGGACCCGCTGAGGAACTTGAAAAATGGCAGGTTTACCAAAGTCAACGTCCTCAAGGTAACGGAGTTTAAGTCCAAAATAAAAAAGAATTGTTGCTGCAGATTCCTGGAGCCTGAGGTCGGACCTGACAATCCCCCTCGCAAACACTCACAATGATAGTGCGCCTTAGTTTAAAACGGCTGGGCAGTTTATAATGAAGTCCCGACTTACCACAATAGAAAATAGATTCTCCTTAAAACTTTGTTCCCTTGCGTGCTCCTAACCCGTCGTTGTAAAGAGTCACCTCAGGGTTCGGTTATTTCCCGTGAATCCTACCAAAGGTTCCTTATAGAGGAAGGTAGGAAAAGGTTAGTACGATTCTTTCGAACACTCCTGCCTGGTTCATCAGGAGTATCAATACGGAGCAAGTTAAAAAGTCCCCTAACGCAGTGGGAGGGTCGGCACACAAGTTCTCCTTAATCATGGAGATAACCCTTTCGAAAAATAATTTTTGGCGGAAACGTCCCAGGTGGTACAAGGGCCCATTCCGAAATCCAAGGCATTTTCAGCACCGAGGTTACCTTGGCGCAAAGCTAACAGGCTGTTCAGCGTTGCACCTCGATTGGGGTCCAAACACCTGCCCAGGCTGAAATAAAATCACAAGGTGATTCAAAACAATCATCCTCGTCTCAATCAGAGGGTTTGCCCACAATTAAAGCCTTGTTGGTAACACATAATTTAGTAACACCTTAGATCGTTCAGTGGGAAATTGTGAAGCATGTGCAGAAAAAAAAAAAATTGCATTATTATAAATCCCCGAATTTAACGTTCCCGCCAAAACGAAAAGGGGGCAACTTGGGAACCCAGCACTCGGGGCTAACGGCGGGGCCCCTGGACTCGCCCCCAGAACCTCAATCAGGCTCGCAAATCCTGGGTTCTGTCCAACCCTTGCAAATTGTGATTATGAGTCCTGTGATTTGTAAAACGGGTCTTATATTCTGAAATCGCAAGGATATTACATCACTCCGCAAAGTTCCTTATGCGGCCCCATTTTCCAGACTTTTAAGACAGGATTCTGGAAGAAAGGAGAGAAAAAAAAAAATAGGTTCACCTGTGGCAACACTGCAGAGAGAAAAAAAAATTAAGGGAACTCTCACCTGGAATGGTTGTGAGAATCCACAACCACTATCTCACAGAAAGTTCAACCAGACATGATATCCAATTACAGCAACAAAAAAGAGAAAAAAAAAAAAAAAAAACAAATGTTTACCTGTGGAACACTGCAAAAAGAAAAAAATTAAAAGGGGAAATTTCTCACCTGGAATTTGGTTGTGGAAGTCACAACCCTTCATCACAAAGTACAACCGGAAGTCTGATATCCACATACAGAGAACACACCTTCCAGACCCGCAACCTAACGTTTTGGCTCAGAATCTTGTAATGATGTGTACAGTTCATATAGCGTCTTGTGCTTTGGGTGCGATGAAAACCAGGAGTCACAGGTTTGATATAGAAAACCCTGATTACTTCATACAAGTTGGCAGAAATAGTCACCAGTTTTGCAGACACAGAAACAGGAACACACAGGCCAAGTAATCCAACTCCAATCACTCTCCAATCAGATTCAGGATCTTCTTCTCGTTCCGAATCCAGCAAACGTGGGTCTTTCAAAGAGCAGGGGTTCAGAGTCCACAAGGCTTCAGAGTTCCTCAGTAGGAAAGCTGGAGAACAAGGCCAAGGCTTAAGGAGTCAAGTCACAGGTTCACGCACTAGATTCTGAAGACTGTTGCTCAGCTGTGGCTCTTAAGAACAAAGGAGGAATCAGGGCGGGAACATGCAAGTGGAAACTCCATTTTGACTGGGGCAAGATAGGCAGCAAGACGAAAGTAAAATGGCTGACGAACAAACTGATTTCGGAATAATACATAGAACCTTACAGGGGCTTTAAAATGTTTGCCAAATGTTTATAAAAGCGTCTCAAATTTTTCCTTTATACTCCAAACCATTTGCTATTCAAAATTTCATGTTTTCTAATTTCATGCTTTAGTAGCTTGAGTGCAGCCTTTTTGTATGTTATAAATTTCGTGAATTTGGGCATTGACACTCCTCCGACACGCTTTCCTTCATAATGGAAACCTACCCTTTCCTTTTCCCCAAGTTGGGTCTTTGAGGAGCATCTGGACCGGGGCGTGAGTCAGCTTGCGTCAGTAGCTTCTTTAACAGAAACGCTGAATCGTTATCCGCATCTCTGCCCCTCAGGTGAGGCAAGGGTTTAATGTGGCCTCTTTAGATTAGCGTTGTTTTTCACCCTTTGGGCGTGTTGGTCACAATTGATGGTGGAAGGCTGTAACCCAATTTCTTCGAGTGCTTCTGGTTCTTCTCCCATCTAAAGTTGGGCATTCGGACAGTTACATTGGCTTTTATGTCCCGCCGTACTGTGGTGAACTCTAGTGGACAGGGGCCATCCACCTGCCAGCGCCCTAGCTTTGCGTTTCCTATGAGTCAGCGGATGTTTCCTGAAGATGGTAAACTTTGCCGGCTAGGCAGTGTTTGAACCCTCGGCACAGCCCAGACGATGGCAAAAACCCAGCTTGAAAGACGATTGTCAGGGCCTTTCATTGGATGAAGTTTCCACTGGTGAAGAGATTCACTCTTTTTTTTGCCTTTCTGTACCTGCGACAGTATGTCCCGTCCCCGTTCTGGTCAGTATAGAGGATGAATGGTTGGCATTTCTGGGTAGGCCAGAACTTCATCCCAGTAAGAGCCAACCAACCGAGGAATGATTTTCCATTGTCATTCCAATCAAAAGAGAACTCTTCTTCCTGGCCTTCTTGGGCTGGCCCACAGAGGTTTTACGGTGCCTACCAACCGGAGCAATGGATGTTTCATGTTTGTGGGCCTCTGCTAGTCCCAATAACAGTGACTTGTCGGGGTTGGCGCCACGCCCTCGCGCTCACTACGTGGCCTGGTACGCACCTTGGGCTTCAAGGTGGCATTTGGAGGTTTCACTTTCAGGCCAAATTTGGAAGGGTTTCGAACACCTTGGCTGGGTTTTCCCAATGGTCTGTAGGTCTTGGAGAAGACAATGACTCATTAGGTAAACAAATGTCTCAAATTCTTGTGTCCGAGGCAGCACTCCCACAACCTCTGGAACGTTCCTGGCGCGTTCAAAGCCGAGCGGATGTAGTTGAATTCTGAGAGGCCCTTGGTGTTGCAAAGGGGGTCTTCTTTTGCTGCCTCTGCCACGGGAACCTGCCAAACCCTCTAGTAGATCTAAGGTAAAAAATAGTTACGGTCTTGTTAGAGTGATTCCTCTTCCAGGTAACGGATAGGCGTCTTTTGGGTAATGGTTAATTTTTCTGTAGTAACACACACCCTCATTTTTCCATCTTTCTAACAGGACGAAGAGTGCCCAAGCTACAACTGTCCTGATCACCCCAGCCTCCTTCATCTCTCGAACATACTCTTGGCACATTGGATTGGTTGGGGGTACAGGCCGGTACCTTTCTTTAATGGGCGGATGATTTCCGGGGGATTAAGTTGGCCCCTTTTTACCTGTCCAAAGCAAAGGGTTTTGCTGAATACCCGTTTCAAACTCGGACTACTCGGTAAGCCCATTCTTTTGGTGTGGAAGGTGGAGTCAGGTACGTGGTCTGCACCAACCCCAGCGTTTTGCAGAGCCATTTCCCCCGCCGGTCAGATGAACCAGGGTTTTTTCTTCTGAATTGTGTTGTGTTTACAGTGAACGCTTACAACGGTGGCAAACCAAGGAGTTTGGCCCCTCCCCCACAATTTCAATGCGTACCCGGCCCTCCCCTTGCGGACATCAACTCCCTTCTGGCTGTCAGACAGGGGCCTCTTCAGATACACGGGTTTACCAGGGTTGAATCCTTCCCCTGGGCCTTGGCTGCCCACACCCCAAAATTAAACATTTCACCCTTGTGGCTGTTGCAATGGGGAATGTATCACCACTCTGACACTGCCGACTCTCCCCCTTCTAACCTGCTGTCTTTGCATCAGGGCCTTGATCTCCTTTTTACAGACCCGTTGCTTCACTGGAACCAGCAGTTTTCGGCTACCTTTTGCAACAAAACAATAACCTCGGCAAGACAATTTTCTTCACATTAATACCTAAGGTCATCATTGGGTTTTTCTCGTCGATAATGTCTACAATTCTACCTTGGGCTTTTTTAATTTCTATCCCCCCACCTTAATGGTCACCTCCTTATACCCCTTCCTGCAAAGGGGTGGCAACTACTCGCTCATCATTGGGCCGCAAGAAAAATCAGAGTCAGCCCAGTACCGTTTTGTAGAGAATAGCAGAAAGTCGCACTAGAGATCGCTTTGCCTCCGGAGGGTCGGTCGGGTTTCTAAACCCGACTTTCTCAAAAGTTGGTCGAATGAATGGGCCGATATGGGAAAATTCGAGGTCCGAATGAAACACGAAACCCAAGCAAGTCAATGGGGGAAAAGTCGGCAGGAGTGGAGGCCGTAAACACACCTACAGTCCCATTTCAATGCCAACACAACAATTCTTTTACTTACTTGTTCCAACCTTCATTTAATTTATAATAATAGTTCGTAAAGAAAACTGGGGGTTATTTTTGGGGTAAATTTGGGGGGGGGGTGGGCTGGCTCCGGTTTTCGTGAGTGGGCCCCTTTAACACAAACACAATTCATGATGCCCGAAATGGACAAAATATAGGTAAAGTAACAAGACAAAACTTATTCTTACATTACAGACTGATATCTTTTTAAATTCTAAATAGCCAAAAACCCAACCCCCAATTAATCAAGTATAAGCCGACCCTTGTATAAGCCGCCCCCCTTTTTGCCACAAAAAAACAGGGAAAACTTATTGACTTGCGTATAAGCCAGGGAAAAAATATTATGCCCCCATAGCTCCTTTGAAAAGGCCCCCATAAACTGCACAATTATGCCCCTGTATGACCACAATTAAAGCCCCCATATGCTGCACAGATTATCCCCCATAGGGTGCACAGATTATGCCCATAAAGCTCCCTTGATTATGCCCCCATATGCCCAAATTAGGCCCCCATAGTCCCCAAATTTTGCCCCCTATGCTCAGATTATGCCCATTGCCCAGATTATGCCCATATGCACCAATTATGCCCCCATATCTCCAGATTATGCCCCCTATGCTGCAGATTATGCCCATATGCTCCAGATTACCCCCCCTTTTCTCAAGTTAAAATGCCCCATACCCCCAAATTTTTAACCCCCATAGTATATACCCCCCTTATGCTGCTCCCCGGGGGAAAAAAAAAATGACATACTCACCTGGGGCCGCTGGGGGCCCGGGGTTCCGGGGTTGTCCTGAGCGGGGGGTTTTAAAAACCAGCAACGGGGGGGAACACCGCCGCTCGGAAAACCCCGGCACCTGAATATTTACGATCCCCACCCCCACCGCTGCCTTTTGGCCCCTTTTCCCCCATGTCCTTCGGCATAAAGGAAAAAGGCCCCAAGGGCGCGGCGCTCACTAATACATCATCGCCCCTCTGCCGATCAAACAGCAAAGGACACAGAGGGGAGCAGGGGTTGGAAGGGACAGGTAAATATCGCAAAAACCAAAACCCCTCCGCCCCCCGTGGTCTCTGAGCCTTTTTTCCTCCCGGCGGTCCCAAAAACTCTTCCTACAACGGTCACGTGAAAACCGCTCATTAAAGTCATGAATATCGCAATTCATGACTTTAAGGGGGCATACATGGACCGCGGCGGAAAAGGAGCCTGAAAAAAGGGAGAAGCAGGGGGCTGCAAGAGACCCCCCCGGCGGAGGGGTGAAGATCCCGACACCCCCGCTCCCTCCCCCGCCGACCCCCAAAAAACCCCGGGGCGAAAAACCCCGAGAGGGGACTTTCACCACCCCAAAAAAAAATTGGGCTAAAAACCCCGGGGCTTATACGGGGAGTTATGGGGTATATTCACCCAAAAAAGTATTATGGCCACCACAGGGCCATACAGAAAATAAGCCCCATTTTTGCTCCATAAAAATTTTGGTCCCAAAAAAGTTCCATACAAAAAATATGAGCCCACATAATGCTACAATATTTTAGGGCCCCCCCATATAATTGCCATATTTTATGGGACGGCCCCCCCTAGATTAAAAATAAACCCCCCCATTTTTCTCCATACAGTATAATGAGTCGCATAAAAGGGGTCCATACGGGGATGGGGGCCCCATAAATTGCCCATACAAAAAGGGCTTCCCCTAAAAAGTCCATCAGAATGGGCCCCCCAAAAAAAAGTGCCCATATAAAACCCCAAAACCCCATTTTGATCCCCCCTAAATAATAACCCCCTATGATGTTTTCCCGTAAAATAAGGGGCCCCCTGGAAATGCTCCTTGTTTAAAGGGCCAATTTTAATGCTCCATATATAAGGGGGCCCCTTTATTATCCCCCCAGTTTTAAAGGGGGCCCCAAAAATTATGCTCCAGTGTATGATGGGCCCCCATTTAAAAATGCTCCAGTGTATAGGGGGCCCCCTGGATGATGCTCCATTTTATGATGACCTAATAATGCCCATAAAAAGGGCCCCCCAAAAAATCAAGCTCCATTTATGTTTTGGGGGTATAAAATGCTCCATATATAAGGGGGCCCATTTATAATGTCCAGTGTATAATGGGCCCTATCAAAGATGCTCAAGGTTTTAAGGGCCCCAAAAAAAATTCTCCAGATATAATGCCCCCAATATTGCCCCCAAACATTAAAAAAATAAAAAAACCTCTCCTCGTTTTGGGGATTTCTGCTTTACTCGGAAAACCTCACGTCGCCATCTTCCGCCTCTCTGCCCCTTGGGGCTTTTCGGGGAGGGGGCAAAAAGCCCCCAAAATCATCCTGCCTCCCCCTTTCCCTAAAAGTCCCCTGTCAGGAAACGCGTAAAAAGGGGCACAGTGGTGGGAGCAGGGGGAGGTAAGTATTGCAGGGCTGGGGCCCGAGCAAGCGGGGGGGGGCCCCCCGAGGGCAAAGGGGACTGGTACGGGGGGCCCATAGTACGGGGTGTGTCTGACGGGGAGGGGGCCCCCCCCCCCCCAAGACACCGACGAAAATACGGGGCCCTGTCCCCGTTTTCGCCCACGAGTGGGCCCCCCCCCCAAACGGGGTAAATCGCACTTGCCCGGGGGGTCAGGTGGTGACCCCCCCCCGGGGGGGGGGAAAAGCCCATTTGGGGAAAAGGGGGAAAAAAAAGGCATATGTTGAGGTGTAGGCTGGACTTTTACAGCTGAAAAAAAAGGGAATTGGGGGAAGTGGGAAAGGGAAAAGGAGGAAAAAGCGAGCCATTTTGCTGGCAACCTTATCATCAGGGAAGGTGGTACAAAATCCTTTGAAAACCCAGACGGGGGTTTATTTTAAAGAAGGTGAAAACCCCCAACTTTTTTGGGTTTTACAGCCGGGCCTTTCTTTCTGTCGGGGGTTGATCCTGCAGAAAAATGAAGACTCTTTTTTAAGAACACCCAAAAACGGGGAAAACGGGGCCCCCTTAAACATTTGTCCCCCTTTTGGGGCCCGGGTCCCATTTACGGGGGCCCTATTAAAGGGGGAATTTAAATGTGAGGGGGGAAAACGATGGGGGGGGAGGGGAATTTTTTAAACCCAAAATTTTTTAACTGCTTCTCCGTCTGTTGGCAATCGATTCAGTTTTCCCCCGTCGGGGGACGTTACTCGAAAAATCAGACCACAAAAATGGTCATGAAAACCCCTTCCCAAAAGCCACTTCTGTGTGTGCACCATAAAAAACCCCCCCCTTCCCCCTTTGGGGGGGCCCGTACGCTCGGGGTAGAACCCCCCCCGCTGCTGTGGCGGGGGAAAGCCCTAAAACCGGTTAACATGAGGTTTTTTTTTGTTCCCCCAATTTTGGGGTCTTTTTCTCCTTTGGCATATGCCCCAAAATTTTACTTTAAAGCGTGGACGAGGATGCTGGCCAACCCCGTAGTGGGGCATCCTTCTTTTTTTTGGCAATGGGGGGTCCCTTTTTTAGGATCCGCAAGACAAAATTTCACTAATTTTGAGCGATCCCTTTCCGATATCCTAAAGTAACGGAACGGAAGGTACCCGCCGAAATCACTAAAAAAACGGCGATACCCATACCGAAACCGGAAGTCCCATGTAAGCTATGGGAACAAAATATCGAAATTAAAAAAAAACCCCATTCTTGCCTTGTTGTTAATTGTACATGAAGGAAAAACAAGAAAGAGTAATGTAGAATTTTTGGGGAAGGTTGAGGAGACATAAAGGCTAGATTTTTAAAACCCAACAAATGGAATACATAAATATTTTTTTTTTAAAGATGTTCGGATTGACGAAGAAATTGCCCAATGTTAACGTTTTTAATTTTGCAAATATGTTATTACACCCCTTCCATGCCCCATCATCTTCACCTTTTTAACTTTTCACACCTTTCTCCTTCATAATCTTTCTGCACATCTTTTTTTTCATCAAAATTTTCTTCATCTTCACCTTCTTTTAACTTTCTTAAACTTCTTTCCCTATTCATCTTTTTTAACATTACCATATTCTTCTTTTAAAACATAATTCTTATTCATATTCTGCTTCATCTTCTTCATCATATTCTTATTTTGACAGGAATCCTGAACTTGTAATCTGTCAAAGAAGAAATTTTTATCCTTCCGTTTTTTCTGCACAAAAGATTTAAATTACAACATATTTTTTCCGTGTTCTTTACCTGCAGCACGGGCATTTTCCAGGGGCACCAGGGAGGAGGAAACACTCACCCCCTACACTGCTTAGTCTTCTTCGGCTTAGAATTTAGAGCATATATTTTTGCTCTTCTTTGGCCCTTTTTATTCTTTCTTCTGTTTTTGATTTTCTGCCTTATTGTTCTTGTTCCTTTTTTCCCCGTATCTTTGTATTTGAGAAAAACTTTTTAACCAGCTGTGTTACGGACAAGGGTTACTAAGCAGGAGGTCCTGGGCTCCAAAGCCCCTTACCAAAGGACCAGCAGACGTTGCTGGAATTTGGGAAAACCGAGATGGAGGAAACCTAGGCCAAAGGCACTGTGGAAACCAGTGACGGTATTTGGAACCCGGAGGGGCAGCAGAAGGAAAAGACCAATGGCACAACCGAGGACCACGGAGTTACGGGGACAAGGGTTACTAAGCAGGAGGTACCTGTGCTCCAAAGCACACCAAGGACCGCAAACTTGCGGAAACCGGATACCACATGGAGGCCCTAGGCCAAAGGCACTGCGGAAGAACCGGGCTGACGGTACTGGAACCCGGAGGGGCAAGCAGAAGGAAAAGGCCAATGGAAAACCGAGGACCAGCTGACTTACGGAACCCCAGTTAACAAGGGGGCAAGTTTTTGACTGTGCTAACAGCACTTCCCAAAGCAACAACTGCGGTGTTGGAGCCCGGGTCAAGGAGGTGTTTAAATACAAGACAAGTAATTTCCTTGTTACCTGTCAATTTAAATGTCAAAACTTCAAACAAGAGAAAGATAACCTTTACAAACCCTAAGATGATGATTTCATTTAAAAATAATATCTAGATAAATAAAGAATTGACAAACAAAAACACATACTTAACATGTTAAAAAGCAATGCAAACCACAAAATAAATTAGTTTAAGGAACTGCTATACGGTTTACAAAAAGCATAAAAAGTACAAAACGAACCATTAATAAGGATAAGTAACAGTATGTACACCATTTTTTTTGTATAGACAATGAAGTCTGACTTCAAAAAACACATCGCATTACAAGTTATCTGTGTATTACTAAAATGTCCATTTGCAAAAAATGCCCCTAAATATTTATACAAAATTATACAATTTCCATCATTTAAAACTCATAATATGGGCAATAATCATTTTATTAAAAAAACATAACCTTTAAAAAGTGCAATGCATAGTGAAAATTGCTATTTATGGCTGACTGTCGACTTGGAACCATACAACAGATAGATAAGGTATATAAAATGAACCTGCATAGCCAAATGGTGAATGGCAATGTAAAACTGTACCTCAATAAAGGTGCGTCACTACTACATATTTTTTTTATAAGCTTAAAAAACAGGGTACATGGGAAATGCATGTGCCTTTGTTTTGAAAGCACAGACTGCCTTCCTGCTGAAACCATTGGGGAGTGAACGTTTTGTCATGTTTCACTGAGTCTCTGCGGAATAACCACACTTAGACCTTTAAAACTTTTCAGACTTTCTTATCAATCTACCAAGATGAAGAAGGCAGGGAGTAAGGCACGTGGTCGTGGATTTTCTTCAGGAGAGGACGTGGGTTTCCCTGTGGCTGCTGCGGCCCCCAGTGACACAGCACCCCACCATTTTTTCCCCCGGGCCGTGAGCGTTCCTTTATGCGCACTTTTGTAGGAGCTCGGAGTACCCCCTGCTGCGGGAAGAACAAATTGAAGCCGTTGTTGTTTGGATGTCAGCCAATGCATCGACTTCAATTGCTTCCCACCTCCTCTCAGGACCACAGCACTGTTGGGCAACCATCTGTCTCTTCACCGCCTGGCAAATTGCCCAGGCATCAGAGAGTTCTGTACAGGAGCCAGCTGAGTGTCTGCTTCTGTTCTCAGAATCTATTGGCTTGCAAACAGGGGCCCAGCCAAGCAGCATTCTGTAATGTGAAGAGGGAGTATGCAGTGATGCGCAACAGCTGTGTCTCTCTGAATCTGAAGAGGCGGGTGAGACAGTGCCGATGGTCAGCACACCGCAGAACGCATCTGATGATGATGATGAGACCCAGGTGCCAGTTTCTGTTGAGCATGGTGCTGGCCAGACCACCCAACAGCAGGTGTTGGAAGAGGGTAGTGGAGATGATGAGGTCCAAGACCCAACATGGCATGAAGAACAGGAAGGTGGTGGGAGCAGCTCAGAGGAATAATAATAATATTTAATTTATATAGCGCCATCATATTCCCAGCGCTTTACAGTTTAGCAGTTTCAGAACACAAGTCATAAGTAACAACGTTAACAATACAATAATTTAAGCTAAATAAGTCGCCCCTGCTCGTGACAGCTTACAATGTACAATGAGATGGGGGAGATACAAAGTATAGGTGTTTATATACAATGGTGCATTTACAATGATGTTCCAGCCATCTTAAGGGACTGAGGGATGGAGATAGTGAAAATGGGCTAGAGACACACACACACTTACACTGAATACATAGAATGACTTTGATTAGTGAATGTGATAGGCCGCTCTGAACAAATGTGTTTTGAGGGAGCGCCTGAAACCATGCAAATTGTGGATAGTCCTAATTTCTTGGGGTACAGCATTCCAGAGGATTGGCGTAGAGCAGGAGAAGTCTTGGAGTCGGGAGTGGGAGGTACGTATTAGTGCAGAGGTTAGTCAAAAGTCGTTTGCAGAGCGCAGCAGTCGGTTAGGCCGATAGATAGAAATGAGGGAGGAGATGTAGGAGGGGTGCTGCACTGTGGAGAGCTTTGTGGGTGAGAACCAGTACTTTGGTTGAAAGCTGGGAGAGGCCTAGAGAAATGGTTAGTGATAGAAGGAAGATAGAGGAAGACATTGCCCCAACGGTACAAACAGGAGGGAGAGTTAGGCTGCAGACTCGGTTGCCTGTAGCCTCCAGTTTGGCACCTGTTCGGAGCAGTTGTCTTCCAAAAGTCAAAACGTGCGCTCCCAGGACTTGCACTGCGTGGTCCTTTTTTCACACACTTGCACATGATATTTGCTATGTGAAATGCAAGCTGTGTAATTAAAAATTAAAAATAGCTAAAAGTGTCAGTCACCTCAATACCACAAATATGTGGAAACATGTGCGGACAAAGCACGTAGTTGAGTTACAAAGACACACTAGAGATGTAGGCCAACCTACAGCAGCACCTACATCTTCAGGTTGTGTTGAAGCCTCTTCATCGAGCTCACACACAGCTGGTTATGCTTCCTCACAGGATCGCCATGGAAGAACCTCGGCCACTGTTGTCCAGAGACAAACTGTTATTCCACACACAGCAGCAAGTTCCCTGTCATCCTCACACTCCCAGGCCACAAAACAGCCAGCGGTAGCACAGGCATGGGATAAAAGACGGCCATACTCCGCAAACCATGCACGAGCACAGGCTCTGAATGCTGGCATTGCAAAACTCCTGTCCCTTGAAATGCTGTGATTCAGGCTGGTGGAGACAGACAGTTTCCGTAACTGAATATCATTGTCAATCCCACAATACAATGTGCCAAGCCGATTTCATTTCAGCAGGCAAGCCGTCCCTGGTCTGCAAAAGCATGTTGAGGGAAAAATTAAACATGCGCTACTAAAAGCCCTCAGTAGCAAGGTCCACCTGACCACCGATGCGTGGACCAGTACCCATTGTTATGATCTGCTACAACCAGTAAGGAAAGAAGGGAATTCTGTCCCTACAATACAACTAAGCTGAATCCCTACGATGTAAACGGGAACCTGATCCTGCGACCAGACCCGCTAAAGTCCTCATCTAGTGTGAACGAAGACCTATAGTTGCGAGGGAGTAATCCCTACAAGATCTAGGGACTGTGAGAAAAGGTGGACACCTCCTAACATAAATTGTAGCATGGATAATTAAACAGAAAAATAAATACTTTGTGATCCTAACATCAAGCAAAACTGACAGATTAAGGCACCTAAGCACCCGGCTAGCTTAACAGTAGATAATACAATGAAGTCAAGCAAAGCCAGAAGGGCGGAGCCAGACTAAATAGGGAAAAAAGGTCATGTGACCAGCAAACTGAAACAAAACCTAACAAGAGGGTTCTAACACCCATGGCCAGGGACAATACCTTTCCCTCACTGCCCATTGGGTCAATGTTGTGCAGCCGGGTACTGATCTTGCGAGTGGCGCTGTACGTGTTCTGCCAACTCCAAGGATTGCAGGAATCAAGTCTGTACACATTGATTCCTCCTCCTATTCCAGTTCCTCAGAATCATCGCTGCAGGAGCCGTCACGGTCTACCTCCACATGGACCCGTGAACGTTTACCTGTTGCGACCGATATGAGCACAGCCGTGTCCAAATGTCAACAGGCCATCCTGAAATTAATTTCCATGGGGAATCTTAGCCACACAGCGCAGGAGCTCTGTAATGCCATAAAGCAGGAGAGCGACGTGTGGTTTTTGGAAGAGAATCTACAGGCAGGCTTGGTAGTGTGTGACAATGGCCGAAATCTGGTGTCAGCTCTGGGCCTTGGCAACCTCACTCACATACCATGTCTGTCATATGTGCTCAACTTGGTCGTGCAGAGTTTTTTGAGGGACTATCCGGATCTTGATGCACTGCTGCACAAGGTCCGCCTAGAGTGCGCTCACTTGCGACGTTCCAGCATGGCCAGATCGCTGATTGCAGCTCTGCAACGCAGATTTCACCTTCATGAACATCGCATCATATGTGACGTACCCACCAGGTGGAATTCCTCGTTACATATGTTGGAGCGGTTGTGTGAGCAGCAGCCAACAGTAATGGAGTATCAGCTGCATCAGGCGCAGTCAACTCGCAATTTGTGCCGTTCCACACTTCACCACTACTGAGTGGGCCTCTATAATAAGAATAATAATATTATTTATTTATATAGCGCCATAATATTCCGCAGTGCTTTACAGTTTAACAGTTTCAAAACACGAGTCATAAGTAACAACGTTAACAATACAATAATTAAAGCAAAATCAGCCGCCCCTGCTGGTGAAAGCTTACAATCTACAATGAGGTGTGGGAGATACAAAGTACAGGTGTTTATATACAATGGTGTTTTTACAATGATGGTCCAGCCATTTTAAGGAAGTGAGGGATGCATGGAGATAGTGAATGGGCTACACACACAGAATTACACATAGAATGACTTTGATTAGTGAATGTGATAGGCCACTGTGAACAAATGTGTTTTGAGGGAGCGCCTGAAACCATCCAAATTGCGGATAGTCCTAATTTCTTGGGGTAGAGCATTCCAGAGGATTGGCGCAGCGCGGGTGAAGTCTTGGAGTTGGGAGTGGGAGGTACGGATTAGTGCAGAGGTTAGTCGAAGGTCGTTTGCAGAGTGCAGCAGTCGGTTAGGCCGATAAATATAAATAAGGGAGGAGATGTAGGGGGGTGCTGCGCTGTGGAGAGCTTTGTTGGTGAGAACCAGTAATTAGAATTGGATCCTATAATGAATGGGCAGCCACTGCCAGTGTAATGAGTGGCGAATAACTCTATGAAGGATATCTGCCACGTTTTGCGTGCGTTTGATGAGTCAACGCGGATGGCGAGTGCAGATGATGCACTAGTCAGCCTGACTGTCCCCCTTATCTGCCTGCTTCAAAAAACACTGCAAGCACTAAGGCATGAGGTTTTGGAAGAGGTGGAGGATGAGGAGTCACAAATTCCATCACCTTCTGGACAGTCAGCGCAACGTGGTTCCTCACAAAGGGCTGGAGGACTTTCAAAGTACCATGCTGTATCAACAATTGAACCTCCAGAGTCGCTGTCTATATTTTCATAACCATTACAAACTTTTAATGTATTTACAAAGCACATAATGTACAGTTTTTGTCTATCCTTTTGTAATGCTATTGTGTTTCCATAAACTGATGTTACAGAATTATGATACAAAGTTTTTAAATTTTGAGTTTTAAATTTTGTAAATTTATATGTATTTGAAGGACTTTGTGAGGAGGATGAGGAGGAGTCAATGGAGGAGGAAGACATCGCTCCAGAGGGAGGTAGACAATGCTCTAGTCAGTATGTAGACCAAGGGTGGGGTGATGCACAGCAGGCGGAGATGACGCCTCTTGCAGGGGACAACGTTTCTTGGCCAGTTGGGAGTCTGCAGCACATGGTTGATTTCATGCTGCAGTGGCTGAGAAACGACCGCCGCATCGAACACATTCACACCACGTCTGATTATTGGGTGTACACCCTCCTAGACCCTCGCTACCGGGACAACTTACAAAGCCTCATCACACCGTTGAACCGGGAGCGTAAAATGCGGAAGTACCAAGACACACTGGTGCAATCCATAATGTTCTCCATTCCAGCCGAGAGCACTGCTGCTGCTACTGATTTACAAAGCAGCTCTGTGCGTCGAGGCAGTGGAGACAGCTCTGCAACAAGAGGGAGCACAAGCAGCGCCTCTGCACAGGGCAAGAACAGTATGTTCCAAATGTGTCGAAGTTTTGTGGCAGCGCCACCAATGTCTACACCATCCGAGACGGCTCCAGTCAGCAGGAGGCAACATTTCCGTAAGATGGTTACAGACTACATGTCTTGCCCTCTCAGTGTACTCTCAGATGGCTCTTCCCCATTCAAGTTTTGTGTCTCTAAGCTGGATACATGGCCAGAGCTTAGCCAGTATGCATTGGAGGTGCTGGCTTGATCTGCTGCCAGTGTATTATCGGAGCGCGTCTTTACTGCTGCAGGTGGTGTACTAACAGACCGTTGCATGCGACTATCCTACGATAATGTAGAACGGCTTACTTTTCTGAAAATGAACTAGGCATGGATCTCGCCTGAATTTGCCTGTCCGGTTTCAGATTAACTAACTGGTTGGCAACGTTTTCCATGTCTCCTGTTATGTTCATCTTTCTACCACCTGAGCTATACTCCCTGGGCTACAACACTGCCAGTTGCTGCTCAGAAGTGTCGTGTCCACAGACCAATACACAAGCTATAGTAATAGTGGGGTTCAGTAACGCCTGCTGTTCCCCTGCTGTGTGTCCGGCAAAAATTACTGCTACCTAGCTACACATGTTTAAAAAAACATGACATGTTAAAGTGGCTAGTGCTACACATAGATATCAGGCTACACCCTTATTTCTAAGCTGTAAACAAGTGAAACGTCAAATTTAAAACCATTCAATGATTAGTGTTGGTAACAAATCTGTAACTAAATAATTGTGACATATTATGGCAGATATCCACATGTCTAACACAAATGCTAACACAAAAGCATACTTATGCTATAGGGTACTGATGGTGAACCTTCTCACTCCATAACTTTGACCAATCCAACTCACATCATGCCTCAAATGCTGCAATGTTGGAAGTGCATAATGTGGGTTGAACTTTGACAACAGCTGCAGTGCGAAGGTTATCCTTCTGTGTTCTTGGCTTTTAAATAAAAGCATACAAGTAAATATAATAATACATTGTTGATTAAGGGACATGATGTACACCTGTAATATTGTGCAAACAATGGATGTAGGACTATTCCTCTTCAACATTACTTATATTTGTGTCATTTGAAAAAATACATATTTTAGTTAAAAATTAAAAACCCATGTTCAGTAGCTGTGAAAGGCCCGTTTGTGTACTTCTATATTGTTTGCAACCAATGTATTGTATACGGATGGAAGCGCGTCACACTAATAGATTAGATTTATTTTAAATGGAATGTAGCAGAACCAATTGGAGATAAATGAAAAGGATGAGCCACTGAGACACGCTCAGCAGAGTACAAGCAGCAGTGCTTGAACAAGTAACTGGAGCGTGATCTGCACTCAAAAAAGTAAAAAACACAGACTGAAGTGAACACTGAAACACAACTGTCCACAATCTGTGAAAAGCTCCTTTCTGTACTTCTATAGTGTTTGCAACCAATGTATTGTATACGGATGGAAGCGCGTCACACTAATAGATTAGATTTATTTTAAATGGAATGTAGCAGAACCAATTGGAGATAAATGAAAAGGATGAGCCACTGAGACACGCTCAGCAGAGTACAAGCAGCAGTGCTTGAACAAGTAACTGGAGCGTGATCTGCACTCAAAAAAGTAAAAAACACAGACTGAAGTGAACACTGAAACACAACTGTCCACAATCTGTGAAAAGCTCCTTTCTGTACTTCTATAGTGTTTGCAACCAATGTATTGTATACGGATGGAAGCGCGTCACACTAATAGATTAGATTTATTTTAAATGGAATGTAGCAGAACCAATTGGAGATAAATGAAAAGGATGAGCCACTGAGACACGCTCAGCAGAGTACAAGCAGCAGTGCTTGAACAAGTAACTGGAGCGTGATCTGCACTCAAAAAAGTAAAAAACACAGACTGAAGTGAACACTGAAACACAACTGTCCACAATCTGTGAAAAGCTCCTTTCTGTACTTCTATAGTGTTTGCAACCAATGTATTGTATACGGATGGAAGCGCGTCACACTAATAGATTAGATTTATTTTAAATGGAATGTAGCAGAACCAATTGGAGATAAATGAAAAGGATGAGCCACTGAGACACGCTCAGCAGAGTACAAGCAGCAGTGCTTGAACAAGTAACTGGAGCGTGATCTGCACTCAAAAAAGTAAAAAACACAGACTGAAGTGAACACTGAAACACAACTGTCCACAATCTGTGAAAAGCTCCTTTCTGTACTTCTATAGTGTTTGCAACCAATGTATTGTATACGGATGGAAGCACGTCACACTAATAGATTTGATTTTTTCTAATATAATGGAGCTGCACCAATTCCACTAAATAAAATAAAAAAAAAAAAAAAAAAAGTGACACGTGCAGATGCCTACAAACAGCGGTGGATGCAGAGCAAACTGCAGCGTCACCTGCACTGTCACACACACACCTTGCACAGAGCTGTTAAAACAACACTGGCAAAATGAAGCTTTACACAGCGGTTGGTAAACTAGCCTGCCTCAAGCACAGTAGTACACAAAATCGCTATATCTAACTGTCCCTCAGAGTGAGCAGAGTAGCGTTCTGTCCCTTACTGAGTTCACAGCACAGTGACGCTAAAATGGCGGCGGCGCCTTTTATAGTGCATTCTGACATCATTTCAGCAGCCAATCACAGCCATGCCATTAGTTAAGATGACCGCAGCATTACAGGATGTGCCCACACTTCGTAGGATTCCTCATTGGCTGACTAAAATCACATTGCCTCTCAAAGAATTATGGGAACTTCCGATTCCGGTATACGATATGGAAAAAGTATCGGAATTAAGTATCGGAATTCCGATAACGCGAATATCGGCCGATACCCGATACTTGCGGTATCGGAATGCTCAACACTAATAATCACACATGTGGGCAAATGTTCCAGGTGTCAATGATACACTGCCAGTGGTGGGGAGGAGCACTTTCTGCCAAATCCACATAGCTCCAGTCACGCACAAACCCTGTACCTGACCTTGGCAAGCCAACATTTTATCTTGCCCCTGAGAAGCATCCTCCTCCCCAAAATAATCATCCCCCTCATCCTCCTCTTCCTCTTCCTTCACCTCATCCAGGACAGTTCCCTGAGCAGACAATGGCTAACTGTCATCAAGGCTTCCCTCCTTCTCCTCCTCCGCTGCAGAAGCCTGATCCTTAATGTGTGTCAAAGTTTGCATGAGCAGACGCATAATGGGATGCTCAGGCTTATGATGGCGTCGTCTGCGTTTACCAGCCGTGTGCATTCATCAAAACACTGAAGGACTTTACAGAGGTCTTTCAGCTTTGACCACTGCACACCCAACAACTCCATGTCTGCCCTCAAACTGCCTGCCTGTGTATCCTCCCACAAATGCATTACAGCCTGCCTTTGTTCGCACAGCCTCTCAACCATGTGCACGATGGAGTTCCACCTTGTTGCAACGTCTATGATTAGGCGGTGCTTGGGGAGGTGGAGCGATCGCTGCAGCCTCTGCATACGACTGGAGTCTACGGGCGAGCGACGGATGTGTGAGCACAGTCTTCGCATCTTATGGGGCAGTGCTGTTAACTCCGGATAATTATTTAAGAAGCACTGCACCACCAGGTTCAATGTGTGAGCCAGGCAAAGTATGTGTCTGAGTTTTGCCAGGGCTATGGCTGCCACAAAATTTCGGCCGTTATCACTGACTACCTTGCCTGGCTCAAGATGTAGACTGCCCAGCCATGACTCAGTTTCTCGCTGCAAGTAGTCGGCCAGTACCTCTGCGGTGTGTCTGTTGTCGCCCAAAGACATCATTTTTAAAACAGCCTGCTGACGTTTACCACTAGCTGTTCGATAGTGGGACACCTCGTGTGCAACACTGGCAGCTGTGGATGGAGTGCTCGTGCGACTGCGCTCTGTCGACAAGCTTTTGCTTCTGGAGGAGGAGGAGGCTCGAACACCTACAGCCAACTGTTGCCTATACCGTGGGCTAGGCAGCACTGTCCCACCGCCTCTGTCCCATGTGGACCCTGCATCCACCACATTAACCCAGTGTGCAGTGATGGACACGTAACGGCCCTGGCCATGCCTACTGGCCCATGCATCTGTTGTGAGGTGCATCTTTCTACTCACTGATTGTTTGAGTGCATGGACAATGCGATCTTTCACATGCAGGTGGAGGGCAGGGATGGCTTTTCTAGAAAAGAAGTGCCGACTGGGTAGGTCATAGCATGGAACAGCGTAGGCCATGAGCTCTCGGAACGCTGCGCTTTCAACCCATCGGAAGGGCATAATCTCTAACGAGATCAGTTTGGCAATGTAGGCGTTCAAAGCCAGTGTACAGTACGCGGATGAGAGGAGTACTTTCTTCTCCTACTCAGAGTATCTGCTAGGGTGAGCTGGACTTGAGAGCTGCATATGGGGGAACTAGCGGTGGACATGGCGGACTGAGAGGGGGTTGGTGATGGTGGTGGTGGTGGTGATGGCCTAGATTCAGTCTTTCGTTGCAAAAACAGTGTGATTCCCTGACTGCTTTGGCCTTGCGACGACACCTCAACATTTCTTGCTGGTGGTGTGCTAACCGGTGGGCTTACAGTGGGGGAAGCGATGTAGCGTTGCTGGCTACCTTCAGTCAGAGCAGGTGCACACATACTACCTTAGGTATTGTAGTCCATCCACGCTTGCAAGTGCATGATGTATAAATGTCTAAGCATGAAACTGGTATTCAAATTTCTGAGATTTTTCCTTCGGCTAAAGGTCCTTCCGCACTTCTTACAGATAACGTTTGCCTGATCAATAGGATTTTGGTCAAAAAAGTGCCACACTGCACTCTTCCTACTATGGGATAACTTTTCAGGGCTTGCACGCTGTGCTAATTTGACCGTCTGGCCAATCTGTCCTGCAACACTTTTTGTTTGTTTTAACACGTTTTTGGACTGCTATGGGCCTGCCATATAACTGCAGCTGCAATGTTGATGCCTGCTGCGGATCCTCCTCTTATGAGCTATTGCCAGCGGCACCATCTTCCACCAATGGATGCCAATCCGGGTCAACAACTGGGTCATCCATCACCTCCTCTTCAATTTCATCTGCACCTTCCTCTGTGTCACCGTGTAAGGTGGTATAGTATGCGAGAAGGGGCACCTGAGTTTCATCAGGGTCAGATTCTGGCTCAGTAGACTGCGAGGGCAACGTAGTGCTCTGGGTGAATGTACCAGCAGAATCATATAGCAGTGGCTGTGCATCAGTGCACTCCATGTCAGATTCATTTTGTGCTGGGGATTTCAGGATTTGACTTGATAACCCAGGCATGGTATGTGAAAAGAGCTCCAGGTAGTAATCTGAAGCGTGGCTGCCGCATCCTTCACTTTTGGTGGGGGTGAAGGACACAAGGAAAGGTGTTGTTCCTGACCCGGAGCCTGCACTGATAACTCAGTGCTTGCATTTTTTGAGACTTCTGAAGAGGAGGCGATAGAGCTGGAGGCTGTTTCGGCAATGTAAGCCAAAACCTGTTCCTGATGCTCCGCTTTAAAAGCGGTTTACCTACTCACAGAAATGGGAGCCTTCCAGGCCTACTGGAGCCAGACAATGAAGCAGGCTCAACACCTCCTGCCTTAGGTGCTATTGTACTTTAGGCACTACCAGCAGATGCACCACCACCACCATCAGTACCAGCTGGCCCCCCCCGCCCACGTCCGCGGCCTCTTCCACCATACTTCCTCATGTTTGGGAAAATGTACCAAAAATACCAGCAGATATATGGTACTATATCAGAAGCGTACAGCTGTATACAGTGTTGGGGTTATTGTAAATCTCGTATATATTTCCGGAGTCAGAAACAGACGCTCACAGGCTCAGTATGGATTAGACAAAAATATAAAAAGCAGAAAAAGGGTAATGTATCAGAAGCGTACAGCTGTATACAGTGTAGGGTAATTGTAAATCTCCGTATATATTTCCAGAGTCAGACACAGACTCTCACAGGCTCAGTATGGATTAGACCAGAATATAAAAAGCAGAAAAAGGGTACTGTATCACAAGCGTACAGCTGTATACAGTCTATGGGTAATTGTAAATCTCCGTATATATTTCCGTAGTCAGAAACAGACGCTCACAGGCTCAGTATGGATTAGACAACAATATAAAAAGCAGAAAAAGGGTACTGTATCAGAAGCGTACAGCTGTATACAATGTTGGGGTAATTTTAAATCTCCGTATATATTTCCTGAGTAACACACAGATGCTCACAGGCTCAGTATGGATTAGACCAGAATATAAAAAGCAGAAAAATGGTACTGTATCAGAAGATACCAGCTGTATACAGTGTTGGGGTTATTGTAAATCTCCGTATAAATTGGCGTAGTCACAGACAGACGCTCTCAGGCTCAGTATGGATTAGACCAGAATATAAAAAGCAGAAAAAGGGTACTGTATCACAAGATACCAGGTGTTTATAGTGTAGGTGAAAATTGTAAATCTCCATATATATTTGCGTAGTCACAGACAGACGCTCTCAGGCTCAGTATGGATTAGACCAGAATATAAAAAGCAGAAAAGGGTACTGTATCACAAGATACCAGGTGTTTATAGTATACGGGAAAATGTCAATCTCCGTATATATTTGCATAATCACAGACAGACGCTCTCAGGCTCAGTATGGATAAAACCAGAATATAAAAAGCAGAAAAGGGGTACTGTATCACAAGATACCAGGTGTATATAGTATATGGGAAAATTGTAAATCTCCGTATATATATGAGTAGTCACAGGCAGACGCTCTCAGGCTCAGTATGGATTAGACCAGAATATAAAAAGCAGAAAAAGGGTACTGTATCACAAGATACCAGGTGTATATAGTATATGGGAAAATTGTAAATCTCTGTATATATTTGTGTAGTCAAAGACAGACACTCTCAGGCTCAATATGGATTACACCAGAATATAAAAAGCAGAAAAAGGGTACTGTATCACAAGATACTAGGTGTATATAGTATAAGGGAAAATTTCAATCTCCTTATATATTTGCGGAGTCACAGACAGACGCTCTCAAGCTCAGTATGGATTAGACCAGAATATAAAAAGCAGAAAAAGGGTACTGTATCACAAGATACCAGGTGTATATAGTATATGGGAAAATTGTAAATCTCCGTATATATTTGCGTAGTCACAGACAGATGCTCTCAGGCTCAGTATGGATTAGACCAGAATATAAAAAGCAGAAAAAGGGTACTGTATCACAAGATACCAGGTGTATATAGTATATGGGAAAATTGTAAATCTCCGTATATATTTGCTTAGTCACAGACAGACGCTCTCAGGCTCAGTATGGATTAGACCAGAATATAAAAAGCAGAAAAAGGGTACTGTATCACAAGATACCAGGTGTTTATAGTATAGGTGAAAATTGTAAATCTCCTTATATATTGCTTAGTCACAGGCAGATGCTCTCAGGCTCAGTATGGAATAGACCAGAATATAAAAAGCAGAAAAAGGGTACTGTATCACAAGATACCAGGTGTATATAGTACATGGGAAAATTGTAAATCTCTGTATATATTTGTGTAGTCACAGACAGACACTCTTAGGCTCAATATGAATTACACCAGAATATAAAAAGCAGAAAAAGGGTACTGTATCACAAGATACTAGGTGTATATAGTATAAGGGAAAATTTCAATCTCCTTATATATTTGCGAAGTCACAGACAGACGCTCTCAAGCTCAGTATGGATTAGACCAGAATATAAAAAGCAGAAAAAGGGTACTGTATCACAAGATACCAGGTGTATATAGTATATGTCATGATCCGTTCCAGGGTTTTAGTCCTGTCTGCCCTTGGTCCGGGCGGATCATGTCAAGGGTTAACTTTGCTCTGCCTCATTCTGGGTTCAGGTTTGCTATTTAGCTCTCACACATCCTGCTAGCAGTGTGAGCTATACTGCTACCTTTGGCTTGTGAACCTGACTGGTAACCCTTGATTTGTCCTGCGGTTATCCCTGACTTGTCCCGTATCTGTTGTTCCCCTCTGTCTGTCCTGTTCCCTGCATTTCCCTGTTTGTCTGTTTGATTCTCTGGTTTTTGACTCGGCTTGTATTCGGACTCGCTTCTGCTTTCTGTCTTTGTCTTATCTGAATCTGACTGTTGATGACCTCCTGGCTTTATCCTGACCACGTGTATTGCTTATTCCTTTTGTCCTGCTGCCTCCGTACGGTTTTGACTTGGCTTGCCTGACCACGCTCCCGCCACTTGGTGGCGCCTGTGTTTCTGCTCTGTAGAGGGTTTGCTGAGACCTCTGATACTTCAGGTGACTGATTATTCCTGACTCAGTCTTGGACGTTTTTGCTGCCACCTGGTGGTGGTTTTGGCTGCTGCAGTGCAGGCCTACTCTGGAAGTGTGTAATCCCTTCTCCCCTCTGTAACCTACAGGTGGAGCACACACCAGCCTGCATTACAGCTGCTTGACATTTTAGCTCACCCCTACATATAAAGGGATTTCTGCATTTTTTTTTCTTTTCTCTCTGCTCTGTTTGCTATGGATCCGCTCCATACATTGGCGGATCACATGAATAGCTTGGCATTGATTATGCAAGACCTATTTGTGCAACAGAGGGAGCTTTCTAACACAGTAATATTGTTGCAGACTGACTGTAAGCACTCTAACACTGTCAATGTTTCTTTGCACTCTCCTGAACCTACAGTAAAGCTCCCAGATACCTTCTCCGGGGAGAGGGAGAAATTCAGTACTTTCAGGAGAGTTGCAAACTATTGTTTTCACTTAGACCCCTATCTTCTGGTGATGAGAGTCAGCGGGTGGGGATAATCATTTCCTTATTGCGGGAGGGACCTCAGTCGTGGGCTTTCTCTCTACCTGCTTCTGCCCCTGAACGTGTGTCTGTGGACAGATTCTTTGAGGCTTTGGGACTGATTTATGATGAACCAGACCGGGTCAGGGTAGCAGAGGACAAGATCATGGGTCTCTCTCAGAATGAACTCACTGCTGAACAGTATTGTTCTGAGTTCAGGAGGTGGTCTATTGAGGTGTCCTGGAATGACTCTGCTCTAAGACGCCTGTTTGAGAGAGGATTATGGATCATCTCAAGGACGCACTGGCCCTTCATATGCCGCCCAGTTCCCTGGAAGAGGCCATGACCCAGGCCATTCGTATGGACCGGAGGTTACGGGAGAGAGGAATTATCCAGCATGAGATTCCCGTATTGCCTGCCAAGTCTGAGGTGGTGTCATTCAAGGAGACTATGGAAGTTGGTACCATTAATTTCAAGGAGAAAGAGAGGAGACGGCGACGAGATGAGAAATTATTTTTTATTGTGGAGATCCGGGACATTGGAAGACGGACTGCCCCTCTTGTCCATCAAAAAAAGAGCTGCCGAGTCTGGGTGATGATCTAGGAGGTCATCCAGATTCTCAGGTACCATTTTCATCTTTTCAGAAAATTTTGTTAGAGGTGGAACTGTGATATGGTGGTGGTAGTGCTTCCACTTTAGCATTTGTGGACTGTGGATCTTCCATGAACTTCATTAACTCTAGTATGGTGTCCGAGTTAAAGTTAGGGACAGTCAGGCTAGAGACTCCCATCTATATCGTTGCAATTGATAAGACACCGTTGGCTCAAAATGTCATTAAGTTTGTCTCTGAGGAGTTCCTCCTCAAGGTGGGTTCCTTACATCAGGAACGAATTTCATGTTATGTTATGAATAATCTTCCTGCAGGACTGCTGTTGGGGTTCCCCTGGTTGCAGAGGCATAATCCTGTTATTGACTGGGGATCTCGTGATATTGTTAAATGAGGTCCTAATTGTTCCAATGGTTGTCTTTCTGCTGTTTTTGTGTCTGCCATTAGTCCGGAGGGTATTCCGGAGTACCTGAAGGACTTTGGGGACGTGTTCTCCGAAAAAGAGGCTGAAGTTTTGCCACCCCACCGTCATTATGATTGTGCCATTAATCTTATTCCTGGTTCTAAATTGCCCAAAGCCCGTTTGTACAATCTTTCTGGCCCAGAACGTACTGCTATGAAAAACTATATCTCTGATAGCCTACGCAAGGGTCACATACGTCCCTCTGTCTCACCTGTGGCCGCGGGATTCTTTTTTGTTAAGAAAAAAGATGGTGGTTTACGCCCGTGCCTCGATTTTCGAGAACTAAATAAAATTACGGTGAGAAATACCTACCCTCGCCCACTCATTCCTGATCTTTATAACCAAGTGTCTGGGGCTAAGTGGTTTTCCAAACTTGATCTCAGGGGAGCATATAACCTTATCCGTATTCAGGAAGGGGATGAGTGGAAAACGGCATTTCTCACCTCTGAAGGTCTGTTTGAAAATTTGGTCATGCCCTTTGGTCTCACGAACGCGCCAGCTGTATTTCAGAACTTCATGAATGATGTTTTCTCTGATTTTATCGGGCGCTTTATGGTTGTATACTTGGATGATATCCTTGTTTTCTCGCCTGACAAGGAATCCCACATTGGTCATCTATGTGCTGTTCTTCACAGGTTACGGGGTAATTCTCTGTTTGCTAAACCCGAGAAATGTTTGTTTGTGTCCAGGAGCTTTCCTTTCTGGGGATCATCCTTTCGGCCAATGGGGTTCGGATGGATCCCGGAAAGGTACAGGCCATTGTTGATTGGGTGCAACCCAGAGACCTCAAGGGTTGCAGCGTTTTCTGGGTTTCGCCAATTATTATCGAAAATTCATCAAGGGGTTTTCTCAGGTGGTCAAACCACTCATCGATCTCACTCGCAAGGGGGCTGATCTCAAAGTTTGGTCAACCTTAGCAGTTGAAGCATTTGTTACACTAAAGAAATGTTTTATGTCTGCTCCTGAATTGGTTCAGCCCGATCCATCTGAACCGTTCATTGTAGAGGTGGACGCATCTGAGGTGGGAGTGGGGGCTGTGTTGTCACAGGGACCTGTTACCTTGACTAATTTAAGACCATGTGCCTTTTTCTCCCGAAGTTCTCTTCTGCGGTGAGGAACTATGATGTGGGTAACCGGAGTTATTGGCCATAAAATTGGCTTTTGAAGAATGGAGGCATTTTTTGGAGGGGGCGGTTCATCAGATCACGGTTATCACGGATCACAAAAACTTGTCTTATCTTGAATCTGCTAAACGGTTGACTCCTAGACAGGCTAGGTGGTCGCTGTTTTTTTCTCGTTTTCATTTTTCAATCACTTTTCGGCCTGGTTCCAAGAATGTCAAGGCTGATGCCTTATCTCGCAGTTTTGATTCGATATCACCCCCTGAACCTCCTTCCTCCATTCTTCAGCACGGAGTGGTTGTTGCGGGGGTATCCTCTGAATTGGAACAGGAAATTCAGAAGGCTCAGTCTCTTGCCTGATAATAAACTCTTTGTTCCCGTTCAATACAGGTTGAGGTTCTCCGGGAATTCCACGATTCTGCTCTCAGTGGACACCCGGGGATCTCAGCCGCTCGGAAAGCCATTGCTAGGCTATTTTGGTGGTCCTCCATGAACTCTGATATCACTATGTTTGTGTCTGCTTGTGATACCTGTGCCCGTGCTAAGAGCTCACATAACCGGCCGGCCGGGGAATTGGTGCCATTGCCAATTCCAGATAGACCTTGGACTCATTTGTCCATGGACTTCATCACTGATCTCCCTCCTTCTAATGGCAAAACTGTAATCTGGGTAGTGGTTGACAGATTCAGTAAACAGGCCCATTTTGTACCTCTGGCAGGATTGCCTAATGCTGAGACACTATCTAGGTTGTTTGTTGAGCACGTTGTACGGCTGCATGGCGTGCCTTTGAGTGTGGTTTCTGATAGGGGGTGCAGTTTGTGTCCAGATTTTGGAGGGCATTTTGTAAAAGACTGGGTATTTGCTTAACCTTCTCCTCTGCTTACCATCCTGAGACCAATGGGCAGACAGAGAGGACCAATCAGTCACTCGAACAGATTTTGAGGTGTCTTGCTACGTCTCAGCAGGATGATTGGTGTTCTTCATTGCCCGTGGCTGAATTTGCATTCAATAATCGGATTAACCAGTCCACTGGCACCTCTCCTTTCTTCTGTAACTATGGTTTTCACCCCCATTTTGGTGAATTTTCTAGGCTGGATTCAGGATGTCCAGGGGCTGATACGGCAGTACAAATATTGGGGGAGGTGTGGAGGGAGGTCCAAAAGAACATTGGGGAGGCTCATGGCAAACATAAACTTTTTGCGGATAAGCGACGGTCTGTAGGACCTATGTTCCTGGTGGGAGATAAAGTATGGTTGTCCACCAAGAACATTCGTCTAAAGGTTCCCTCTGCTAAGTTAGGTCCCAGATTTATTGGTCCTTACGAGATCATTGAGGTGGTCAATCCTGTTGCCTTTCGGTTACGCCTTCCTCCGTCACTCCGGATCCCCAATGTGTTTCATAAATCCCTTCTTAAGTCATTTGTATCATCTTCCACAGGGCCTCCATCCCCTCCGCCTCCTGTCTCTGTGGATGGTCAGACCGAGTGTTGAAGTGGAACAGATTGTGGATTCGCGTAGGGTCCGTAGTTCACTTCAGTATTTGGTCCATTGGAAGGGTTATGGTCCTGTCAGGATCCCGTCTGGATTGGAGCCGATGTTACTGCAAACACTAGGGGAAGCAGAGGCAGGTAACGTAGTCAGGTGGCAGCCGGAGGTCGGTACACAGGAAAGGCAGTGTTTGTAGCAGAGGAACAGGCAGATAACGTAGTCAGGTGGCAGCCGAAGGTCGGTACACAGGAAAGGCAGTGTTTGTAGCAGAGGAGCAGGCAGATAACGTAGTCAGGTGGCAGTCGGAGGTCGGTACACAGGAAAGGCAGTTCGGTAGCAGAGGAGCAGGCAGATAACGTAGTCAGGTGGCAGGCCGAGGTCAGTTCACAGGAGAGCAGTGTTTGTAGCAGCAGGAACAGCAGGAGAAAGAGCTTGACTAAAGGCTGGAAGCACAATAATCTCGCAATGACACACCCACAGGGCCAGGTTTATATAGGGCGTGTAATTGGCAATCAGAGGCCAAACGAGAGAGCACTGGGTGAAGCCGATCAGGAAGAACAGTCAATGGTATCTGGGTTCAGCAAGGAACTCTGTAGCAAGCAGAATAGCTCAGATGGTAGAGCTGCCGGCGGTGGACAAGAGACACTGGGTTCGATTCCTGACAGTACTCCCCTCCTTCCAGGATGGCCTCTGGACATCTCAGGAGCTGGCCTATCTGGGTACCTCTGATGAAAGGCTCTTGTAAGTCCAGGAGCATGGACGTTGTCCTTTGGTTCCCATGAATTTTCCTCTGGTCCGTAACCTTCCCACTGCACCAGATACTGCAGTTTACCTCTGAATTTTCGGGAGTCCAGAATTTTATTCACAATGTATTCTTCTTCACCACGGATCCTTTCTGGTGGAGGAGGTGGCTGAATTCTTCCTGGAAACGGGTTTTCACAGAAGGGTTTGAGCAAGGATATGTGAAATACTGGATGAATCTTTAGATTGTTGGGAAGTTTTAAACGAAAAGCAACCTGGTTAATTTTTGCAGAAATTTGAAAAGGTCCAATGAATTTCTGACCCAATTTGGAGGATGGCACATGTGTCTTAAGGTTTTTAGTGGACAGCCAAACTTTGTCTCCAACCTGAAGAGCAGGGGGCACTCTCCGATGTTTATCTGCTGCTTCCTTATATACTTCCTGGGTCTTGAGTAATATCTCTGATAATTCCTTCTGGGATTCCTGTAATTTTGCAAGCCTGTCATTAACAGCAGGAATAGGAGTGTTCACTGGCAGATTAGGGATAAATACTGGATGTACTCCATAATTAGCAAAAAATGGGGTTTGAGATGTAGCGCTATGTATGGAGTTGTTGTAGGCAAACTCTGCTGTTGGTAAAAAGTCCACCCAGTCATCCTGAAGATAAGAAATGAAGCAACGGAGGTATTGCTCCAAAGTCTGGTTCGTTCTCTCCATCTGGCCATTGGACTGAGGATGGAAAGCGGTAGAAAGATTCACCGTGACTCCCAAGGCTGTACAGAAACTCTTCCAAAATTTTGACGTAAACTGAACGCCTCTGTCAGACACCACGTTGTCAGGAATTCCATGTAACCTGAATACCTCTTTGATCATCAGTTCTGCAGTTTTTTCAGCAGTAGGAATTCCTTCAGTTGGAATAAAGTGGGCCATTTTTGTGAGTCGGTCCACTATGACAAAGATGACGGTCATCTGTTTGGAAGGGGGTAGTTCCACAATAAAATCCATGGAAATAGATCCCCAAGGCCTGGATGGAACTGGGAGTGGTTGCAAGAGTCCTAGAGGAGACGATCGTGGGGTCTTGTTTCGTGCGCATGTTAAACAGGTTGAAACATATTTCCTCACGTCCTTCCTACAATTAGGCCACCAAAAGAAACGAAGTAGTAAGTCTTGTGTTTTTGCAACTCCAGGATGTCCTGCCAGTTTAGAATCATGGACACTTTTGAGGACTTCAAGACGAGAAGATTCAGGTATATATATTTTGTGTTTCTGCTCCAAAACCCCTCTTTGAATGAAAGATCGACGTCTTCCGAAGGATGGTTAAGGAAAGAGTCCTCTTGATATCCATCTTTAATTCTATTACATAGTCCTCTAGAGTGCAATATTCCCAAAAATTTTTAGGGCCTAGAATTGTATCGTCATTACTAGACCTCTCCTGAGGTTCCGAACACATCCTGGACAGGGCGTCAGCCTTGCCATTTCTTGAACCAGGCCGGTAAGAAATTATAAAATTGAATCTTGAGAAAAATAAGGCCCATCGTGCTTTCTTGCAGACAATCTTTTTGCTGTACGGAGGAATTCAAGATTCTTGTGGTCCGTGAGGACAGTCACAGGGTGATTGGCACCTTCCAGAAGATGTCTCCACTCGGAGAAGGCAACTTTAATGACTAACAGTTCTTTATTACCGATGTCGTAGTTCTTTTCTGCAGATGACATGGTGTGGGAAAGAAACGCACATGGGTGAAGTTGCATCTTGTCCCCAACTCGCTGAGACAGAATGGCTCCCACTGCAGAGTCCGAGGCGTCCACTTCGACAGTAAATGGCAATTCAGGATTTGGGTGTACTAACAATGGAGCAGACGTAAAAAGAGTTTTCAACTTGTCAAAAGCCTCCTGTGCCTCCGGAGACCAGAAAAATGCTTTGGTCTTTTTTGTTAGTGTAGTAATTGGTAGTATGATCCGTGAAAAGATTCTTTATAAATTTTCGGTAAAAATTTGCAAATCCTATGAAACGCTGGACGTCTTTTAAATTTCTTGGTACAGGCCAGTCCACTACAGCATTGATTTTGCCGGGATCCATGCTCAGACCTTCTGGGGAGATGATATATCCCAGAAATTGGATACTGGTTTGTTCAAACTCACATTTTTCAAGTTTAATGTAAAGATGGTTTTCCTGTAGTCGTTCCAAGACTAACTGGACGTGCCTGCGATGCTCTTCCAAGGTGTCTGAAAATATAAGAATGTCATCGAGATAAGCCACAACGAATTGGTCCAAGAAATCTCGAAATACATCATTAATAAAATGTTGAAAGGTGGCTGGGGCATTGCTAAGGCCAAAGGTCATAACCAGAGATTCAAAATGTCCATATCTCGTTCTGAAGGCGGTCTTCCACTCATCTCCTGGGCGAATCGTATGAGGTTGTAAGCCCCTCTAAGATCCAGCTTCGTAAAGATTTTCGCAGAACGGAGTCTCTCAAATAGTTCAGGAATCAAGGGTAGCGGGTAGCGATTCTTGACAGTGATATTATTCATCTCTCTGTAGTCAATACATGGCCGCAGAGTGGAGTCTTTCTTTTCAACAAAGAACAGGGGTGCCCCAGCTGGAGATGTGGAAGGTCGAATAAAGCCTTTCTCTAAATTTTCATCCAGGAACTTTCTTAATACCTTTAATTCAGGTTCGGAAAGATTGTAAATCCGTCCAAATGGAATGGTTGCTCCTGGCAGCAATTCAATGGGACAGTCGTAAGGACGGTGAGGAGGTAATTGATCTGCTTTCTTCTTACTGCAGACATCAGAGAACTGCTGATATTGAGGTGGTAGTTTCTCTTCTTTCTCATGCGAAATCTCAGAGATTTGGACTTGTTGTTGGAGAACAGGGGGTTCCTTATGACAATTATTCTTACAGTAGTCAGATGGAAAGGTGATGGTCCTTGATGCCCAGTTGATAGAAGGGTTATTGTTATGATTTGGTAGCTGAGGAGTGCAGGTAAAAAAGGCAATACACCAGAGCAGTTGGAAACTATGAGATTGCAGTACCCTGACTAACCACCACAACTAGAGGCAGCCGTGGAGCGTTCCTACGTTGGTCCTAGACGCCTCGTCACAGCCTGAGAAACTAACTATACCTAAAGATAGAAAGAGGAAAGCTATCTGCCCCGGAGCAGATCCACAAAGAACATAGAAAGCCCCCAAACATGTAATGGCGGTTAGACAAGAAGAAATACTGACACAGACAGAAAATAGTATGAGCAAACGTTGGGGCCCAAACTATCTAAATAGAAAAGGATAGGAAGGGCACTTACTGCAATCCCAAAAAACCCTGAAAAGCACCAACTCTACTAATTTCAAAAACACCTGAGATCACACGACCTCTACCACCTAAATTAGTTCTCTGGTGTAACAAAATCAAAACAGCAGCCACTGAAAAAACTGGAAAAAGCAAATGTACAAACATCAGTGGCTGAACTAAACTGAGAGGGCAAAAGCCCCCGGAGGGGACCCAGAAGGCCCCACAGAAGTGCAGGACAAAATGCAAAAATCAAGCACAAAAACAAAAAGAAGAAAATGTCTTATCTGTTAGCAGGAGATGCAGACACGACACAGCAGGCTACAAAGGAAACAGGAATCAAGGATTGAGACCAGAACAATTGATCACCGGCAACCCTGATGGGAAGGCGACTCCCTTAAATAAGACCAGTCAGTAACACCTGATTCCCAATCCTCACAATCTTCACTGGACAGTCCAGTACCGCTTGTAACCACCAGAGGGAGCCCCGCTCAGAACTCACCTCAAGTCCATTCACAACAGTACCCCCCCTTGAGGAGGGGTCACCGAACCCTCACTTGAGCAACCAGGTCGGTCAGGATGAGTTCTATGATACGCACGGATGAGTCTCCTAGCATGGATGTCCGAAGCAAACACCCAAGAATTGTCTTCCTGACCATAACCTCTCCACTTAACCAAATACTGGAGTTTCCGTCTAGAAAAACGAGAATTCAATATTTTCTCAACCACAAACTCAATATTGCCCTCAACCAGAACAGGGTCAGGAGGCAAAGCAGTAGGAACCACTGGCTCAACAAACCTCTTCAACAAGGACTTGTGGAACACGTTATGGATCTTAAATGTCCCTGGAAGAAGCAAACGAAAAGAAACAGGATTAAGAATCTCCATGATCTTATAAGGTCCAATGAACCTAGGCTTAAATTTAGGAGATGCCACTCTCATAGGAATATTTTTTGAGGACAACCAGACCAAGTCCCCCACTTTAAACCGAGGACCATCAGTCCTATGCCGGTTAGCAAACCGCTGGGCCCTCTCCTGAGAGAGGGACAACCTCTCCACTACCTGGTCCCAAATCTGTTGCATACGCTCCACAACAGAGTCAACACCTGGACAGGCAGAAGCCTCCGTCTGTCCTGAAGAAAATCGAGGGTGAAACCCAGAATTACAGAAAAATGGAGACATCAAAGTGGCAGAGCTAGCCCTATTATTAAGAGCAAACTCAGCCAAAGGCAAAAAAGAGACCCAGTCATCCTGATCAGCAGACACAAAGCATCTTAGATAAGTCTCCAATGTCTGGTTTGTTCTCTCAGTTTGACCATTGGTCTGAGGATGAAACGCAGAGGAGAAAGACAACTGAACACCAAGCTTAGAACAAAAGGTCCTCCAAAATCTGGAAACAAACTGGACTCCTCTGTCAGACACAATGTTCTCAGGAATGCCGTGTAAACGAACCACGTGCTGAAGGAACAAAGGCACCAATTCAGAGGAGGAAGGCAACTTAGGTAATGGCACAAGATGTATCATCTTGGAAAACCTATCACAAATCACCCAGATGACGGTCATTCTCTGAGAAACAGGGAGGTCGGAAATGAAATCCATAGAGATATGGGTCCATGGTCTCTTGGGCACAGGCAATGGCATCAACAAACCACTAGAGCGAGAGCAAGGCTTGGAGCGAGAGCAAGTCCCGCAGGACTGCACAAATTTCCTGACATCACGAGACAAGGTAGGCCACCAAAAGAACCGACTAACCAAGTCTCTGGTACCAAAAATTCCGGATGACCGGCCAACGCGGAACAATGAATCTCAGACATCACACTCTTTTTCCACTGGTCCGGGACAAACAATTTCCCAACAGGGCAGCGCTCGGGCCTATCCTCCTGACACCCCTCCAGAGCCAGTCTCAAATTGGGCGAGATGGCGGAAAGAACTACACCTTCTTTCAAAATAACAGAAGGATCAGATACCTCAGGAGAGTCCGCAAGGAAACTCCTCGAGAGGGCATCCGCCTTAACATTCTTAGTGCCAGGAAGAAATGAAACCACAAAATTAAAACGTGTGAAAAACAAGGCCCACCTGGCCTGTCTACGATTAAGTCGCTTGGCAGATTCCAGATAAACCAGATTCTTATGGTCCGTAAGGACCACCACCTGATGTTTGGCTCCCTCCAGCCAATGTCTCCACTCTTCAAAAGCCCACTTCATGGCCAATAACTCCCGATTACCCACGTCATAATTACGTTCAGTAGGAGAAAATTTTCGAGAGAAAAAGGCACAAGGGTTACTTTTAGAGGTCTCTGGATCTCTTGGGACAAAACGGCACCTGCCCCAATTTCAGAGGCATCAACCTCCACCTGAAATGGCAGAGAAACATCAGGCTGCCGTAGAACAGGAGCAGAAGTGAATCTCTGCTTAAGTTCCTGAAATGCAGATACTGCCTCAGGAGGCCAATTCACCACATCAGAACCCTTTTTGGTCAAATCAGTTAATGGTTTAACAATAACCGAGAAATTACCAACAAATTTACGATAAAAATTGGCAAAACCCAAAAATCTCTGAAGAGCCTTTAATGACGTAGGTTGGACCCAATCACAGATGGCCTGAACCTTGACCGGGTCCATTTCAATAACAGATGGGGACAAAATGAATCCCAAAAATGAGATCCTCTGTACGCCAAAAAGACACTTTGATCCCTTCACATACAGAGCATTCTCTCTCAAAATCTGGAATACAGTTCGAACATGTTTCACATGAGAGTCCCAGTCATTAGAAAAAATCAAGATATCATCCAAATAACAATCAGAAATTTATCCACAAAATCCCTGAAAATGTCATTCATGAAGGACTGGAAGACAGAAGAAGCATTAGTGAGCCCAAAGGGCATCATAAGGTACTCAAAATGCCCCTCAGGGGTGTTAAATGCCGTCTTCCATTCATCCCCGTGCTTAATGCGAATAAGGTTATATGCCCCCCTGAGGTCAAGCTTGGTAAACCAAGTAGCGTTTTTCACCCTGGAAAACAGGTCAGAAATCAAGGGTAACGGATATTGATATTTCACAGTAATATTGTTCAAAGACGATAATCAATACACGGCCTTAATGAACCATCCTTTTTGGCCACAAAGAAAAAACCGGCACCTAAGGGTGAAGAGGATGGTCTGATATGACCCTTCTCCAATGACTCCTTGATATAAGACCGCATAGCGTCATGTTCAGGTACAGACAAGTTAAAAAGGCGACCTTTAGGGAATTTACTACCAGGCACTAATTCAATAGCGCAGTCATAGCTCCTATGGGGAGGCAAGGATGCAGATTTACTTTCGCTAAACACATCAGAAAAATCAATCAAAAAGTCAGGAACATCCTGAGCCTGGGGGAGGCAGAAAAAACAGGAGTGTTGGTATTAACACATTGGCAGCCCCAACTGGTTACAGACACAGATTTCCAATCCAAAACAGGATTATGAGACTGTAACCAAGGGAAACCCAGCACGATAATGTCATGCAGATTATACAGAACCAAAAATTTGCAGCTCTCCTGATGATCAGGTTCAACCCTCATTATCACCTGAGTAGAGAACTGAGGTTTATTCTCAGCCAAAGGGGTAGAATCGATCCCCAGTAGGGGAATAGACTTCTTTAGGGGTATCAAGAGAAACCCGCAACGTTTAGCAAAATCAAAATCCATCAGGTTAATAGCTGCTCCCGAATCCACGAAAGCCTGAGCAGAAAATGAGGACAGAGAGCATATCAGAGTAACAGTTAATAAAAACTTAGTCTGAACACTACCCAAGACAACTGAGCATGCAAAACGTCTTCCCCGCTTAGGGCAGACTGAAATAGCATGAGAGGCATCACCACAGTAGAAACATAACCATTGCACTTTCGAAACTCATGACGCTGTGCCCCAGAAACCACTCTATCACACTGCATGGGTTCAGAAGCAGGTTCACAAGGCAACACTATTCCACGCATACTTCTCCGCTCACGCAAACGTCTGTCAATTTGAATCGCTAATGACATAGAATCATTGAGACCAGAGGGGACAGGGAATCCCACCATAACATCCTTTACATTATCTGACAGACCCTTCCGAAAAAGGGCTGCCAAAGCGTCGTCATTCCATTTGGTCAGGACTGCCCACCTGCGGAATCTCTGACAGTATAACTCAGCATCATCAAGCCCCTGATTTAATGCCAACAAGGCTTTTTCAGCTTGATCAGTGATATTAGGCTCATCGTACAATAACCCCAAGGCCTGAAAAAATGCATCAACATCACTCAAAACAGGATCCCCAGGTGTCAGGGAAAAAGCCCAATCCTGAGGATCGCCGCGCAGGAGAGAGATGACAATTTGAACCTGCTGCGCTGCGTTCCCTGAGGACTTAGATTTTAAGGCAAAAAACAATTTACAATTATTTTTGAAATTCAGAAACTTGGCTCGATCCCCCAAAAACAAATCTGGCATGGGAATCCTAGGTTTCACATCAGGCAACCTAGCAAGATAGGTAGCAATACTCCGAACCTCAGTGGCAAGCTGATCCACACGGCCAGACAACTGTGCAAACTCCATTGAGAGAAAAAAAAAAATCCTCCCAGCACCCAGAGATACAGAGGGAAAAAAAAAATGCAACAAACAGAAAAATATCTCTGACAACTCTGACAACCTTTTTTTTTTTTTCACAATATTTTTCCCTTCTGTGAGTACCATATAATTTTCAGTTTTGGCCGGTGATACTGTTATGATTTGGTAGCTGAGGAGTGCAGGTAAAAAAGGAATACACCAGAGCAGTTGGAAACTATGAGATTGCAGTACCCTGACTAACCACCACAACTAGAGGCAGCCGTGGAGCGTTCCTACGTTGGTCCTAGACGCCTCGTCACAGCCTGAGAAACTAACTATACCTAAAGATAGAAAGAGGAAAGCTATCTGCCCGGAGCAGATTCCCAAAGAACATAGAAAGCCCCCAAACATGTAATGGCGGTTAGACAAGAAGAAATACTGACACAGACAGAAAATAGTATGAGCAAACGTTGGGGCCCAAACTATCTAAATAGAAAAGGATAGGAAGGGCACTTACTGCAATCCCAAAAAACCCTGAAAAGCACCAACTCTACTAATTTCAAAAACACCTGAGATCACACGACCTCTACCACCTAAATTAGTTCTCTGGTGTAACAAAATCAAAACAGCAGCCACTGAAAAAACTGGAAAAAGCAAATGTACAGAACATCAGTGGCTGAACTAAACTGAGAGGGCAAAAGCCCCCGGAGGGGACCCAGAAGGCCCCCACAGAAGTGCAGGACAAAATGCAAAAATCAAGCACAAAAACAAAAGAAGAAAATGTCTTATCTGTTAGCAGGAGATGCAGACACGACACAGCAGGCTACAAAGGAAACAGGAATCAAGGATTGAGACCAGAACAATTGATCACCGGCAACCCTGATGGGAAGGCGACTCCCTTAAATAAGACCAGTCAGTAACACCTGATTCCCAATCCTCACAATCTTCACTGGACAGTCAGTACCGCTTGTAACCACCAGAGGGAGCCCCCGCTCAGAACTCACCTCAAGTCCATTCACAACAGGTTATGGACTGAAAACCAGGGGATCCCTAGAATAACCCGAAATTTCGGAGATGAAATAAGGTGGAAACTGACAGCTTCATGATGATCCGGTTCGATACAAATCTCCAGTTCGATTGTCTCATGCGTGACAGGTCCAGAAGACAAAGGTGATCCATCCACAGTTTCCATTTCAATTGGTGTGGATTTGGTCCTACTGGAAATATTATTATCACATGTAAATTTTAAGTTCATAAAATTTCCTCCTGCTCCCGAATCCAACAGGGCAGAGCATTGTATTTTTTGGATGCCCATTACAACCTGAATGGGGATTACAAAATGAGATGATGTAGTATGTATTTTGTCTATTTCTGGCGTTACTGATGAGATAGTCTGCAAGATGGAATCCGACTGCTGAGAAAGGTCCGTATTGCTGGCAGACCTGTTGTTGGTAAAGGCTATAGTCCTTTTGTTAGGACAGTTGATGGCATAGTGTCCAGGGTCCCCACAATAGAGGCAGAGATGTTCTGCACGTCGCCTCTCCTTCTCCTGTGCAGAGAGTGGTCTTCGGATGACGTCGATCTGCATCGGTTCAGACACGCCTTGCGTCTTTTCTTGGTGGTCTGATGCTGAAAATGAGAAGCCAGGGCTATTCCCAAGTGCTCGCAGTCTCTCCTTTCTTTCAGTAAGTCTCTGGTCAATCCGGATACATAGTTGAATAAAGTCCTCCAACTGGTCAGGGGTCTCAACCCTGGCAAGCTCGTCTTTCACTGGTTCTGATAACCCTCGTCGAAATTGACTTCTCTGGGCCGCTGGATTCCAGGTGGTGTCGGCCACCCAGCGACGGAACTCCGATGTATATTCCGCAACAGAGCGACGTCCTTGGCGCAAATTATGTAATTTGGTTTCTGCTGTCGCACAGCGGTTTGGGTCATCAAAAACTTGATTCATAGCTGCGATGAAAGCGTCCAGGTCATTAAGGAGACCATAGTCCTTTTCTACATAAGGTGAAGCCCAAGCAAGAGCTTCATCCGTCAGGAGATTTATCATGAAAAAAACTTTCTTCCTCTCACTGGTAAAGGGAGCAGGTTGCATCTGGAAGTATATGCGGCATTGATTGAGGAATCCTCGGTACTGCTGGCGATCCCCACTGAACTTTGCAGGCAGCGGCAGCCGCGCGTTTGATTCGGACCCTGAATTGCGCACGTCCAGAAGTTGTTTTTGTAGCTCAATTACTTCCTGTTGTAGACCCGTGAAATCAGTTTGTAACTTGGAATATTTTCCTTGAGAATCAGTACAAAAACTTTGAAGCTCCGTAACTTGCCGCCTCAGGGTGTTCACAGTGGACTCCATTTTGGCGCGAGATTATTCTGTCAGGATCCCGTCTGGATTGGAGCCGATGTTACTGCAAACACTAGGGGAAGCAGAGGCAGGTAACGTAGTCAGGTGGCAGCCGGAGGTCGGTACACAGGAAAGGCAGTGTTTGTAGCAGAGGAGCAGGCAGATAACGTAGTCAGGTGCAGCCGAAGGTCGGTACACAGGAAAGGCAGTGTTTGTAGCAGAGGAGCAGGCAGATAACGTAGTCAGGTGGCAGCGGAGGTCGGTACACAGGAAAGGCAGTTCGGTAGCAGAGGAGCAGCAGATAACGTAGTCAGTGGCAGGCCGAGGTCAGTTCACAGGAGAGCAGTGTTTGTAGCAGCAGGAACAACAGGAGAAAGAGCTTGACTAAATATAATAATAATAAAATCTTATTTATATAGCGCCAACATATTCCGCAGCGCTTTACAGTTTAACAGTTTCAAAACACAAGTCATAGGTAACAACGTTAACATACAATAATTAAGCAAATAAGCCGACCTGCTCGTGAAGCTTACAATCTACAATGAGGTGGGGAGATACAAGTACAGGTGTGTATATACAATGGTGCATTTACAATAATGGTCCAGCCATCTTGAGGAGTGAGGCATGGATGGAGATAGTGAATGGGCTACACATACACACTTAACATAGAACGACTTTGGTTAGTGAATGTGATAGGCACTCTGAACAATGTGTTTTGAGGAGCTCTGAAACCATGCAAATTGTGGATAGTCCTAATTTCTGGTAGAGCATTCCAGAGGATTGGCGCAGCGCGGAGAAGTCTTGGAGTCGGGAGTGGGAGGTAGGATTAGTGCAGAGGTTAGTCGAAGTCGTTTGCAGAGCGCAGCAGTCGGTTAGGCCGATAGATAGAAAGAGGAGGAGATGTAGGGGTGCTGCACTGTGGAGAGCTTTGTGGTGAGAACAGTACTTTGAATTGGATCCTAAATGAAGGCTGGAAGCACAATAATCTCGCAATGATACACCCACAGGGCCAGGTTTATATAGGGCGTGTAATTGGCAATCAGAGGCCAAACGAGAGAGCACTGGGTGAAGCCGATCAGGAAGAACAGTCAATGGTATCTGGGTTCAGCAAGGAACTCTGTAGCAAGCAGAATAGCTCAGATGGTAGAGCTGCCGGCCGGTGGACAAGAGACACTGGGTTCGATTCCTGACAGGTCCTGAGGATCGATCTTGGGTCCCGGCGCGATCGGTACATGCTGATCGATTGGTTCGGGCATTTCACGCACGTTATCCTGGGAAGTCTGGGGGTCCGGTGGCCCCCCTTGAGAAGAGGGTACTGTCATGATCCGTTCCAGGGTTTAGTCCTGTCTGCCCTTGGTCCGGGCGGATCATGTCAAGGGTTAACTTTGCTCTGCCTCATTCTGGGTTCAGGTTGGCTATTTAGCTCTCACACATCCTGCTAGCAGTGTGAGCTATACTGCTCCCTTTGGCTTGTGAACCTGACTGGTAACCCTTGATTTGTCCTGCGGTTATCCCTGACTTGTCCCGTGTCTGTTGTTTCCCTCTGTCTGCCGTGTTCCCTGCATTTCCCTGTTTGTCTGTTTAATTCTCTGGTTTTTGACTTGGCTTGTATTCGGACTCGCTTCTGATTTCTGTCTTTGTCTTATCTGAATCTGACCGTTGATGACCTCCTGGCTTTCTCCTGACCACGTGTATTGCTTATTCCTTTTGTCCTGCTGCCTCCGTACGGTTTTGACTTGGCTTGCCTGACCACGCTCCCGCCACTTGGTGGCGCCTGTGTTTCTGCTCTGTAGAGGGCTTGCTGAGACCTCTGATACTTCAGGTGACTGATTATTCCTGACTCAGTCTTGGACGTTTTTGCTGCCACCTGGTGGTGGTTTTGGCTGCTGCAGTGCAGGCCTACTCTGGAAGTGTGTAATCCCTTCTCCCCTCTGTAACCTACAGGTGGAGCACACACCAGCCTGCATTACAGCTGCTTGACAGTATATGGGAAAATTGTAAATCTCTGTGTATATTTGCGTAGTCACAGACATACGCTCTCAGGCTCAGTATGGATTAGACCAGAATATAAAAAGCAGAAAAAGGGTACTGTATCACAAGATACCAGGTGTATATAGTATATGGGAAAATTGTAAATCTCCGTGTATATTTGCGTAGTCACAGACAGAAGCTCTCAGGCTCAGTATGGATTAGACCAGAATATAAAAAGCAGAAAAAGGATACTGTATCACAAGATACCAGGTGTATATAGTATATGGGAAAATTGTAAATCTCTGTATATATTTGCGTAGTCACAGACAAACGCTCTCAGGCTCAATATGGATTAGACCAGAATATAAAAAGCAGAAAAAGGGTACTGTATCACAAGATACCAGGTGTTTATAGTATAGGTGAAAATTGTAAATCTCCGTATATATTGGCATAGTCACAGACATACGCTCTCAGGCTCAGTATGGATTAGACCAGAATATAAAAAGCAGAAAAAGGGTACTGTATCACAAGATACCAGGTCTTTATAGTATAGGTGAAAATTGTAAATCTCTGTATATATTTGCATAGTCACAGACAGACACTCTTATGCTCAGTATGGATTAGACCAGAATATAAAAAGCAGAAAAAGGGTACTGTATCACAAGATACCAGATGTTTATAGTATAGGTGAAAATTGTAAATCTCCTTATATATTTGCTTAGTCACAGGCAGACGCTCTCAGGCTCAGTATGGATTAGACCAGACTATAAAAAGCAGAAAAAGGGTACTGTATCACAAGATACCAGGTGTTTATAGTATACGGGAAAATTTCAATCTCCGCATATATTTCCGGAGTCACACACAGATAGTCAGCATGTATTTGCTAGAATAAAAGTATTTGTGCTGTATAAAAAGCAGTCTGCACAGCAGTGTACACACCGCAATACAGCTAGCAGGCAGCGTAGTAACCAGCGCTGCTGCACAGAAGAAAATCCTACCCTGTCACTGGCAGGCAGCCTAATAACCAGCGCTGCTGCACACAAGAAAATCCTCCCCTGTCACTGCACACTAACTGTACAGCACAATTGCTATCAGCACAAGCACAGAATAACTTCTCTTTACAGCCCTAACTCTCTCCCTACTGATAAACAGCATCAGCAACCTCTCTCTAATGTTAAAATTGGCAGGAGTAAAATGGCGGTCGGCAGTTTAGGGCTTTTATGCCCACTATGACGCCCCCCCAAAGCAAGCCAATCACTGCAATGCCCTTCTCTAAGATTGGTGGTGGACGCTGCCCATGTCATCTCGTTGCCCACAGTGTACGTCCTTGCTCATTGGCTGATAAAAGGCGCCTGCAAGCATTATGGGAAATCCGACTTTGGCGCTCGGTTCGACGACCGCATGGCCAACTTCACGCTATGGTCGGGTTTCGATCGGCGAAACTCGACTTTAGCGAAAGTCTGCGACTTTTGAATCTGACCGACCTGTTTTGCTCAACTCTAGTCGTCACTTGAGAGCAGGTGTCCAGTAAAGCGTTTATTGGATGCCGTCAATCACAACTGGGAGGACCGGTCATCCTCTGACATACTTGGCTCACCAGTTTTGTGGGCCTGGTCGTCCTACTCCTGGGGGTTGGCCCTCTGCCCCAGGGGTCGCTCGTTTAAATAGCAGAATCTTGCGATTTGACCTGCTTTGCTGCAGCGGCGGCAAATGGGTCGTCTGTCTTGGTCGTAGCGATCGCTGTCTCTCCCTCTGATTGGTGGGATCATCTTCCTCCGTCACCACAGGATGTCATCTGGACTGGAGGCCAACTCTATCTTCCCCCATGGGGGTACTTGCAAGGACTGCACGGTTTTGGCTAGTGCAGCCACCATTTTGGTTAGCTCCTGGACCTGCAGACGGAGTTCTGCAGATGGATCATTATCCAGGGTCTGTGCATCGGCCTCAGCGGGGGCCTGAGGGAAGGATGCCGCCTCCTGGTGATATGAAATTGCCCGGCGCCTAGGGGGCGCTGGGCGGCTGATATTTGGTTCGTGTAACATCCGGATAGCCCTATCTTTAAAGTCTGCAAAGTTCAGGTTAGGGTTTGCAGGGCCATGATGCGCAGCTGTGACCTGTGAGTGCTGGACAGGAGTCCCTCAACAAACTGCTCCTTTAGCAATCTGTCTCCATCCTGCACGCTGTCTGGGTCAATCTGCTTTATGGCCCGCAGTGCCTCCTGAAGGTTAAGAGCATAGTCCCGTATACTGTCCTGCACCCTTTGTTTGCACCTAAAGAACCTCAATTTTATTTCTGCTGCAGTGCGGGTGTCAAAGGTGCTCTTCAGCTTAGCCAGAATTTGCTTATCAGTCTCTTTATCAGTGTCCTGCCAGGACTTTACTTCTCTTTGAGCTGCACCAGATAACTGTCCAATGAGAATGCTGACTTTTTGGCTTTCAGACAGGGGGTACACATCAAATAAACTGCATAGTCTCTCCTTGAAATCGCTCAGGGTATGCGACTCCCCTGAGTATTGCGGTAGCCAAGCATCTCCCGGTATATGCGGCATTGATAGCGGCACTATAGGGACTGCAGCGGCGGTCGCCAGATCTTGCTGCACTCTGGAGGCTGTAGCTGTGCCGGCCGCTGGGTACTGCTGTGCTATGGGTGCTGCGGCGGCACCTGCCCCCCAAATCTTGCGGCTCCATGGGGTCTGCGGCGGCGTCCGCCGCTAGATTTTCTCCTGTGTTAGACATTCTCTTCCCCCCTAGTTAATCTTAGCCAGGCTCTGTCTTTCCACTGGCAGACCAGGCTGTTGCTCCATCGGCTGGATGAGCGGTGTGCGCCGGGATTCGAGGCCTCAGCTCCCTGTGCTCTGCCAGCTGACAGCAGAGCGCACACAGCACTTCTCTTATCGCGCTCTCTCCTTGGCTCCACCCATGATGGCACGCCCCTTCTTCTGCGTGCCTCGTGGCGCTGTAATGGCGGCAGTCACACAGTTTAATACAGTCTATGGCACACAGTACCTGGCTATGCCAGGGTACGGATCCTGTTCGTGATGCCAAGTTGGAGCGCCCGCCAGGGCAGTGGGGTACTCGGTACCGGGCCGCTTCCTAAAGGGGCAGTGTCACAGCGGCAGTGACCCGGTCCGTGGCCCTTGGCGTCCAATAAAAAGGGTATATTTACATGGGATTTTAGAGTTTGTAATAAAGTGTTCATGACGCCACCTGTGGTTTCTGGTCAGAGGTGACCAGCACTGCAGTGCAGATCCTAGAGGGCTGGTGGTGATACAGCAGAGTTGGTAAAGCTCCCCTGTTATGATTCGGTAACCGAGGAGGACAATAGGGAAAAATAGGCTAGGCAACCAGACACCCAGAGATGTTGGTAACTTAGCAGATTGCAGACCCCTTAACTGACACCACAACTAGAATTAGCCGTGGGACGTACCTACAATGCCCTAAACGCCTCGACACAGCCAAAGAGGTAACCAAGCCTAAAGAGAGAAAGGGGAAAGCTAACTGCCCCGGAGTAGAGCCACAAAGGAATAGATAGCCCCCAAACATATATTGTCAGTGAGAGAGATGAAGAACAAACAGACAGAAAATAGAGTAAGCAAATGCTGGGGCCCAAATTGTCTGAATAGAACAGGACAGGAAAGGATACTGTCTGCAATCCAGCAAAAACCTAAGAAAAATTCCAACACGTCTGATATGCAAAAATACTGAGGCCACACGACCTCTCCCCCACTAAATCAAAACTCTGGTGTGAACTGGATGAAAAACAACAGATACTGAAATAACAGGGAACTAGAAATACAGAAAGGACTGACAAAGCTGTGTCAATGAAAACAGTCCAGCACAGGTCCCCGCAGGGAACTCGGCAGAACTCATACCAGCAAGGCAGAAAACAGAAACAAACGCCACAGATTTCAACAGGCAAATAACTTATCTGAAAGATGCAGGACAAAGCAGGGAGCAGGCAGACTTCCAAAAGGTTCAGGAAGAATAGCAAATCACCGGCAAAAGCTAAGGGAAGGCTGCTCACTTATATCTCCCAGTCTGTAACACCTGATCTCCAATCATCCTCTTCAGGTGATAGACTTCTGTCAGCCAGGCCAGCTCCATTACCTGCAGCAACCACCAGAGGGAGCCTAAACTCAGAAGCCAGATTCAAAGTGTTCACAACTCTTTCCGCAGGTGGAGCCAAGTCCCAGGGCAGATGTAATATAAGGTGGATGGTAAAGATGTAGTATTTGGCAAGGGATGTAGCAGTGTTGAGTGGTTGTTGCTGGAAGAACCTGAGAGGACACAGTCAGATGTAGTTTCCAAAGCTTTACTCACAGTTCTGAAGGCAAAGTATCCAGGGCACTGGTTACAGATGGTTCTGGAGTCGGTAGCCTGAAAGCAATTTGGGAATCTCCTATTCAGGTGGGTTGTGAGGCCTCCTTACTAGCGCTATTCTCTGAGGTACTTGCTTCTGGAAACTCTGTTCAAGTTCCTCTCTCTGTCTGCTATTTAAGTAGAACTCCACTCGCATGTCAGGCAGCTGTAGCCTGCTTCAGAGATCGCTCCTCTCTGGCGTCTCCGGCTCACATGTGCTGCTGTGTCGTCGAGTCTCAGTTGGGAACAGAGGACCTGCTGTCTTCTGCCCTCTGGATTTTGCTGCTGGGGCTTTAGTTACCCAATCAGCCTCGGGCACTGGGATCCGGTCTCTGATGCTCAGACTAGGGGTGAGCTCAGCTATAGCTCCTGTCCCCAGCTTGTCTCCATATGTCCTTCCTCAACCCTGCTCAGACACTAACTCCCTCTAACTCCTCCCCCAGCCAGAATATTCCAGGGAACTCCCCTGAAATCAGATGTTAGAGCTCCCCTTCTAGTCTGGAGTAGGAAAAGTGTTGTATGTGGTGTGTTAACTGTTAAGGGGATCCTTCCTTGCTTTCAGGCATGACATCTCTACCCCTGGAGGGAGGCAAGGTCACTGAGGCAACCGAACTCCGGGGGTGCCACATATCCGGGAATTTATAAAAGACAAGAAAAGTACCGAAGCACTAACAGGTGGGTAATTACAACTTACCTTGCCTGTTAGTGCACAGCGCCATTCTTCTTCAGCACAGAACGGTCACAGAAACTCCTGCAGGGGATTTTTTTGTGTTATTAGTTGCATTTTTTTTTCATATGTTTGAAAGAGTGAAAAACTGTGCCAAATCGCTGAAAGAATTAATATGTCGCAGATTTAAAAAAAAAAATGCTTTGATGGTTCTATTCTGCAAGGAAAATAAAAGCAGCATGTGCATGAGATTTCAGAAATCTCATTCACTTCGCTAGGTACTGTAAAAAGCTGTGTTTTTTTTCCATGGCTCAGACACTTAGGAAAAACGTCAGTGTCAGGATAGCAGACAGCACACGGGGGAAACAGGGATGCACGCTCTGGTTCATGGATCCCAATGAACCTCAAAGTCCATAAGCAAAGAAGGGAGCAGCATCTGTCCAGGTGAAAAAATGCAAAATCTTTATTCCGCCATAAAAGGTAACTCATTGTGTCCAAATTCTCCATCACAAAAGGAATATGTTTGAACCATAAATTTTACATTTGTAGAGTTCTGGTATTAAGTAGTGAACAAAAGGATATTAAGAATACTACCATGTATGGTTGCATTTTGAATCACAGCTGGGCTTAATCAAAATCGTCACAACCCTTTGCCACATAGAACTTTCAGGTCATTGGATCAATAGAAAAAAACCAAAGACATATGAATACACCAATAAAAACCAGTGCTGCGCATAATATAAGGCTACTGTACATCATCCAAGTGAGGCCCTATAGTGCACAGGATGATACATGAGCCCTATATGCAGTGATGATACATGAGCCCTATAGTGCACAGTGATGATTAGCCCTTAGGCACAGTGACGATACATGAGGCCTATAGTGCACAGTGATGATACATGAGCCCTAGTGCATTTGATTTGAATAGTGGGAAAATGTGCAGTAGTGGCATGCCACTAAATAGGAACAAGCAGTCTGTAAGTAGCGTTCATGGCACCAAGAACTGACTGCAGGGTGTCTAGGTGTTGACATTGCTGACCTATTCAAGATTAGCATGTTAGTATTTATCTGCATCTGGATATTTTCGTCAAACAGATGCAAAGCATGCAACTGCATCCTGATCAGGATTGGTTGGAAATTTAAATTCTGACTTCGGGGTAGAGGAGAGAGAGAGAGAGGAGAAAGCTGTAAAAGTGAAGAAAAAAAAATGTGCTCCGAGCTTCGCAGTATGAAATCCGCATGCAATTGCGCAGGCATCCTGAGTCAGGTGCTCTACATTGACATCATTTTTTGGACCGCTGCCAGATCAGATGTCTGCAGATTTTTTTAACAGCCAAAATTGCAACAAGCTGCATTGGGGAGCACATGAAAAATCCTAATGCAGATGCAGGCCATGCGTCCCTATATTAAGGATAGGGATGCAATCTGATCAGGATGCCAAACGCATCACACGACGGTACCAAACGCTAGTGTGAAAGCAGACAACTCGTGCAGCCCTCACCAGGTGGCCTCATGTCATATACATGTTTCCATACATGTTATTAATATTAACATACTATAACATGGGCACAAGCTCTCTAGTGAGCGGAGGATCCCTGTATGGCAGAACACATGGATCTACATTTGTCTGCATACTGCCCCACACAGTTCATCACTTTCCATACAGCACATCCCTCACTTCTGAGCATGTTCAGTGCCGCAAAACGGATCCCTGCACACGGAAGCCCCGATCCGTGTTGTCCTGGATCCGTGCTCCATAGAGCTCCATTGTATTTCCAGACGTGTACCGTGGATCCGTGCGATCATTCCTGTGCCTGCGTGTTTTTCAGACGACAGAAAACTGCAACAAGTTGCGTTTTTGTGCGTCTGATAAAATGCAGACACAGGATCCGTGGGAAAACGGTGACAACTGAATGCACACGCAAGTCCCATCCATCACCACTGAAAGTCAATGGAGACGAAAACAGATCCGTGTATCTGCATAGTTTATCAGACCCACAAAAACGCAACTTGTTGCAGTTTTGTGGTGCCTGAAAAACAACACAGGACATGGATGAAGCCAACATATCTTTATTTGGGACTCAATAACTCACATGCATTTATTCCCAGCACACATATACTGCTCCCCTGCCTGCTCCTCCAGATGAGTCACAGTCAGTCACACTGATAAGTGCCAGCCAGGCACAGGAAAAAAAAACAAAACTGGGCTCACTCTTGAGTCTCACTGCAGAGCCTGCTCCTGTCATTCACAGCAGGGAGCCGGCTCTTTGTATCAGGAAGTAGAGAATGGTTAGCACTCAGCCAGAAGGTTGCCCTATACGGTGCTAGTGAGAAGGGACCAATGTTCCTAATATCTGCAATCAAGAAGAAATCACTGCTCACGTAATTTTTCAGTTTTGCAAATAGTGAACAAATTTTATTGAAAGTGATGCGACGACTGTGACGTTTCGGCCACGTATGGCCTTTATCAAAAATTGGTCGCCTTTCAATAGGAAGAGTCTAGATATCTGGTTGGTATACTAGAATTCATAAGTGAGACATATGTATGCCAGTGTGGTCAGGGGGAATCCTAGTGTTTCCCAGGTAAATGGGCAGTCATGGTTCAGATGGACCAATCATTGGTGGCGCAGGGTCGAGCGCAGACACAGTGTCGACCCTGCGCCACCAATGATTGGTCCATCTGAACCATGACTGCCCATTTACCTGGGAAACACTAGGATTCCCCCTGACCATACTGGCATACATATGTCTCACTTATGAATTCTAGTATACCAACCTGGTATCTAGACTCTTCCTATTGAAAGGCGACCAATTTTTGATAAAGGCCATACGTGGCCGAAACGTCACAGTCGTCGCATCACTTTCAATAAAATTTGTTCACTATTTGCAAAACTGAAAAATTATGTGTGCAGTGATTTCTTCTTGATTACTTTGTATCAGGAAGGCACACATCACTGAAGGAGCTGTACAGCTGCAGCGGGGGCGGGGGACCCGTGGAGATCATGTCTTTTAACCATTTGCTGTGTCTGAGAGACGAGTCCTGTCCCTGGCTAGCAGTATGTGTCCCAGCCCAGGGAGGGACGGGAGAGGGGCACCGGGGCACCGCCGCTGCACCTCAGCCCCATAGTAAGTTGCTAAAATAACTAATTAGTCACCTGGCTTCTGCTTCTGGGCGATATCAAGCATACCTCCCAACTTTTAAAGAAGGGAAAGAGGGACAGACGGTGCAAATGTTAGGCCACGCCCCTAGCCACATCCATTTCACTGTTCATACCCATGTCCATGCCCCGACCACACCCATTTAGCACTGCTGATCACACTGTTTCATAAACAATAATTATAAAACACATACCTCCCAACAGTCCCGGTTTCAGCGGGACAGTCCTGATTTCGGGGCCCTGTCCCGCTGTCCTGGCCAGGAGGTTTACTTTCCCACATTGGAATCGTACATGCGGAAACCCCGGGGTCCTCCCATACGTTCTCGCAGCCACACGCCACGTTCCACCGGAAATGACTTGCTGTAAGTCAGCTGACTGCCGGAAATTACCGCTGACCTCATTTCCCCAGGATGTGGGGATCTCATCAGCTATGCAGCGCTCCATTCAATACCAGGCTCTCACTGAGCAAGACAGGCAGGATCTGGGGATCTCATCATCTGTTTAACAGATCCCATGATGAGATCCCAAGATCCTGCCTGTCTCGCTCAGTGAGAGCCGGGTATTATATGCAGCGCTCCATAAATACCCGGCTCTCACTCCAACAGATCCTGCGGCTCGATGCGTCGCCGTTGTGAAGACTCTCCCGAGAACAAGTTACAGTACCTGCTGCTGTAAGCTGACTGCCGGAAATGAGGTCAGCGGTCATTTCCGGCGGTCAGCTGACTTACAGCACGTCACGTCCGGTGGAACATGACGTGTGGCTGCCAGAACATGTGGGAGGTCCCCGGGGTTTCCGCATGTACGATTCTAATGCGGGAAAGTAAACCTCCTGGCCGGGACAGCGGGACAGGGACCCAGCCCTACATAGATAACAGCATTTGCTCCATCCCCACGCAGACCCATGCACATAATGGCACCCCTCCTTCCCCCCACAGCTCCCGCAAGTAACAAGACCCTTGTACATGCGCGGCTCCGCTCTTTGTGGCCCCGTATACACGCGGCTCCGCTCCGTACACACGCGGCCCCGCTCCGTACATCACCCTCGTACACTACGCGGCCCCGCTCCGTACACCTCGTACACACGGTCTGCTCCATACACCTTGTACACACGGGCTCTGCTCCGTACACCTCGTACACACACGGCTCTTCTCCGTACACCTCGTACACACGCGGCTCCACTTCATACACCTCATACACACACGGCTCCGCTCCGTACACCTCGTACACACGCGGCTCTGCTCCGTACACCTCATACACACAGCTCCGCTCTGTACACCTTGTACACATGACTCTGCTACATCCACACTGTAAACCCCTCCTGACCCCTCACACATAAACTTACCTGCTGATCCAGCACCATGACAACCAGCACAGCAGAGTCCTGCATACACAGGAGCCTGACCATGTGACACCTAACTCCTCCCCTCCTGTGACCTCATCACAGGTCCTGCTCGCACATTTACAGAGGACAGCACAGCAATGGTAAATACTGGCAGTGAGAATCTGGAGAGCTGGGAGGGCAGGAAGGGGTGCATGTGGGGCGTGGTGGCTTCTCTCACTGCGGGACACATAGTGTTGGGTTGGGAGGTGTGTATCAAGCACCATGCGTAGGGCAGGAGTGTAAACTGACTGTGTGACTCAGGGAATAAGGAGAGCCGGTGCCACACCACGTGTTCTGAGTTCCGCTCTGCTGCCCCCTAGCTGCCGCCGCCTGAGACAGAAGGCTCAACTCGCCTCATTATAGGTGCGCCCCTGACAATAGTTTTCTCCCAAATATGGGATATCAGCGTACTCAGGACAAATTGGAAAACAACTTTTGGGGTCTAATTTCTCCTGCTACCCTTGGGAAAATAAAAAAATTGGGGACTAAAAGATCATGTTTGTGGAAAAAATATTTTTTTATTTTCATGCCCGGGCGTTATAAACTACTGTATAGCCCTTGGGGGTTCAAAGTGCTCACCACACATCTAGATAAGTTCCGTGCAGTGTCTAGTTTCCAAAATGGGGTCACTTGTGGGGAGTTTCTACTGTTTAGGCACATCAGGGGCTCTGCAAACGTAACATGATGCCAGCAGACCATTCCATCAAAGTCAGCATTTCAAAACGTCACTACTTCCCTTCCGAGCCCCAACGTGTGCCCGAACAGTGGTTCCCCCCACATATGGGGTACCAGTGTACGCAGGACAAACTGTACAACAACTTTTGGGGTCCAATTTCTTCTGTTACCCTTGTGAAAATAAAAAATTGCTGGTTAAAAAAATCAGTTTTTGAGGAAAAAAACGATTTTTTATTTTCATGGCTCTGCATTCTAAACTTCTGTGAAGCACGTGGGGGTTCAAGGTGCTCACCACACATCTGGATAAGTTCCTTGGGGGGTCTAGTTTACAAAATAGGGTCATGTGTGGGGGGTTTCTACTGTTTAGGCATATCAGTGGCTCTGCAAACGTAACAAGATGCCCGCAGACCATTCCATCAAGTCGGCATTTCAATGCGTCACTACATCCCTTTCGAGCCCTGACGTGTGCCCAACAGTGGTTACCCCCCACATATGGGGTACCAGTGTACTCAGGACAAACTGGACAACAACTTTTGGGGTCCAATTTCTCCTGTAATCATTGTGAAAATAAAAAATAGGGGGCTAAAAAATAATTTTTTGAGAAAAAAAAATGATTTTTTATTTTTAGG